>OY744617.1:23993688-23998688 GCA_963556255.1 Allolobophora icterica
AGTCATCATCATAGAGTGGTTCTGGTATGCTGAAGCAAATAGGTGACACTGTTGACTCTGAAAACAAGGAAATCTCTACTCGATGAAACAAGTCGATAAAATGTTTGTGAATCAAATACTGCGTGTAGAAATCCACAGATGAAGAATTAGCATCTATTGATTCTTCATCAAGTTCGATAACCGACTGTAGAAAATTGTAGCAAAAAACCACACTTCATTTCTCTGTCCTCTCCAGCTGAACTCTTAGTCATCACGTTACGAGCTCTGAAGCCTTATGCCTCCCTCGTCCCGCCCTCCCCTTCTTTTCCCCTCTCTACATCTCTCCACCTCTCTCTAGTTTCGTCTCTTCCTCACTCTGACCCCTCTCCACTTCGCTCGCGCCGTCTGTGTCGAAAAATTAATACAGAAAATTTGTTTGAGAAAAGGTTTTGTTTAATTTCTCAAAAACGGTTATAATTATGAAAAAATATGTAGGACCAAAAAGATAGCTCTAATTAAGACCTAAAATTTAAAGAGGAAAACCGTTAACGTCGATATTGAATGGGAAACAGCTGTGGAACAGGCATATGAAAGACGCTTGGTTACTCTAAAGACACCGCAATAGATTTCAATTTTGAATCGTGGAAGCAAATGTCAAAACATAATAGGCCTACCACTTTTAATGGTACCATTTTAAAGCTTATTAAGTGCTGATTAGTTTGCGTAAAGTAACGTTTTCTTATTTTTAACTCCTTAAGTGGCAAAAAATAAAAAAATACAAAAAAATTTTCTGTTAAATAATTGTTTTTGCTATATTTCTGAAAAACGGTTATAAGTAACAAAACTTACACGTAACAAAAAGATTGATCAAATTACGACCTACAATCGGAAAAAAGGGCTGAGAAAACAAGCGATTTAAAATTCCTTCTTCTGCCATCTTGAATCCAATAGGGCGGCTAAGCGATCAATAAGCGAATTATGTGACCAATTTTTAATACACTTTGACTACCTATAATAACCCTATGAGATCAAACTGAGGGTACATTGAAGTGCACCCGAAACATGACTAGAAAGAGAAAATGAAAATACAGACGAGGAAGAGGAGGCGAACGATGTTGATAATGAAAAAACCTGTGAGAAGTAGAAAGAGGATGAGGAGGATGTAGAGGAGGAGAAGGAAGAGGAAAGGAAAAAAGGACGAAGAGGAGGAAGAAGAGGACTAAGAGGAGGAGATGAAAGAGGAGGAGGGGAAATCGATGCCGAAAATGAAAAGGAAAGACGTGAGAATGAGAAGAAAGATCAAGAGGAGGAGGAGGTGGACGAGGAGGAGGAGGAGGACGAGGACGAGGAAGAGGAGGAGGAGGCGGTTGAATCAACGCGTACTCAGAGACTTTCAAGAGGACTCACAGTAGGGTCGCGGCTGTGTGAAACTTTGGGCAACCCAGACGAAGTTTGTTGAGGTGGACCGAAGATCTGAACCTAAAAGTTGACTGAGAAAATTCCTTGTCTTCGAAGGACGAACCCTGGGGCGATTCATCTGTGCAGCGTAGAATCGTGAATACAAGATACAAGTCTTATCTTACACGCTACCTTGGGGAGGCGAGCTCAGATAGGCCTAATAGTAATAATAATCATATCAATCTGATGGTGAGTTAGGACCTTAGGTAGGATCTCATTGAATATACCGGTAGGTTGATTGCTTTCGTCCGCTTGGCCTGGGTCAGGGCGCCTCTGAGTAGAGACCTTGGGGGAGAGAGAGACAGACACACAGACAGACAGACAGACAGACATACAGACAGACAGACAGACAGACAGACAGACAGACAGACAGACAGACAGACATACAGACAGACAGACAGAGACAGACAGAGACAGGCAGAGACAGAGAGAGAGATAAAAAGAGAAAAAGAAAGAGGGGGAGGGAGGTAGGGAGGGAGAGGAAGAGGGAGAGCATTCCTTAAATCTCTTGTCAGAATAGAAACCATCTTTGACTTAAACTTCTTGTCAGAATAGAAACCCATCTTTGAAACGTATTGGAATGACGAGCTTCATTGACTTAAACATAATACGGTACCATTTATGGCATGATATGTGGGTGTCCGACCATTGACAGGTAAGATCTATCGCATAAATGTTCCATTAAATTGAAAAGAGATTAAATTGAATAAAAGATTCCTAAATAGACCTTGACAGTCTGCACAACGTTGATGTGCATGTGTGCTTTCCCAACAACGCTCATCGCGATTTTCTAAAATCATGGATTTTTAAACTTCGTCGCTGCCTCTCAAGTACATAGATTTCAGCTCCTGTTTTAATGACGATTATATTGCAGGCAGATTCGAAGGCACGGAACTGTTATTACCAGCTCCGGCAGTTGCGTGTTGTACTCAGGTCCCTCTCCCAGTGGCGTCACGAGAGGGTGCGGGGGGTGCGGACCGCACCGGGTGACACCCTCAGAGGGGGATGACACCCAAGATGAGAAAATGATGAACATTTTTGGAAGATGAGGAATTCCTAAAAAAGGTCATCACTTTTTTGGGGGAGACGAATTCCTATAAAAAAAGGTCATCACTTTTTTGGGGAGACAAATTCCTAAAAAGGTCATAACTTTTTTTGGGAGACGAATTCCTAAAAAAAGGTCATCACTTTTTTTAGGGTGACACCATGACTTTACCGCACCGGTGACACCAGCCCTAGTGACGCCACTGCCCTCTCCCATGATGCTGTGGTAATCTTAGTCCATGCTTTGCTACTGGTAGAATCGACAACTGTCACTCGGTTCTTGTCGGTAACTTCAAGGGCCTAAGAGGGCGACTTGACCTTCGTTCTGCTGCTCGACTTATTGGTCGTATTGCAATATACGCCCCGGTCTCTGCCTACATGAGTGATGTCCTGCATTGGCTTCCTGTCTCAGAGCGCATATCCTACATGATAGCAGCATTTGTTCATCGGTGTCTCTCCGGCAGTCCTACCTGTCTGAACTCTGTAGCCCGATTTCTGACTTAGCCTATCGCAGAGCCTTGCACTTTGCGACAAAGAGAGAGCTCTTGGTCCCTCGGGCCCGATCCGCAATCAGACATAGCCGAGCCTTCTCGATTGTTGGCCCGTCTACTTGGAATTGGCTTCCCATCGCCTTACCCTGCTTCCCCCTGAATTAATCACCTGCTTTCTTCCGACTCCTCAAGTCCTCTATCTTTAGCCGTTGCTGGGCTGGGAGCGACTCTGAGTAGGTCTCTTGAAGGTCTCTTGAAGAGCGTTATATAAATTTTCAGAATGAATGAATTAGTGCTTAAAGTCACTAGCAACGGAAAAGGAAGGAAATGAACGATATATCAGTCGATGACAGTTACCAGCAGGTGATTATTGGAAGTGTTCAGGCCTCCACAGCACAGCTCTTCTGACTTCGGCAAAACTGAATTTTCTGCTGAGTACCTATACCTGTTTAGTAGGCCCCTATCTGATTTTCGGCAGCAGGACTTGGATGTTAACTTAGCATTTCTGGACAGTCACTCTGACACGACGCAGCCATTTTTGAAGCTTTGTTACAAGCGGACAGTGATGGACAATAGTTAACTAAAAGTTAACTAAACTTTTAGTTTAACTAAAAATGTTTAGTTATGGATGAAGTTTAACTAAAAAACTTGTTTAGTTAAAATCATAGTTTAACTAAACATTTTTGCTAACTAAACAGTTAACTAAAAATATCAGCAATTACGCAACTATTCTATTTTTCCGAAATGAACAATGAACATTGTCAACAACTCAACGCATTGATTAACACTGCATGGTTTTAACTTTTAGCATTAACAGCCGGTGTTTTCAAATTCATACACTACTTACAGTACGCCTGTAACTGTACACAAGAATAGTAGGCCTACACATTGCATAGTTTGAAGGTGATATTGTCATTGGCGCTCTGTATTATTACAGTTCACTTAACCTCTGCTTTGTGAAAATGTTTGTCGTAAAAGGTTGGAAAAAAGTTGGAAAAAGTTTAACTACTTTTTTTAGTATAGTTAACTAATTTCCAAAATCAGTTGCCAACTTTAGTTAAACTATTAGTTGGAAAATAGTTTTAGTTTAACTAACAAAATTAGTTTAGTGCCCATCACTGCAAGTGGACGTATCTCTCTTTTTCGTGTCCTCGTTTTACAGACTTGTTGTGCAGCAAGATATTCGTTAAATGCGTTGGGAATACTGCACTTTAGTTGCTTTTGCTGTGAGACACGGTTGTGTTTTATCGTCCTCTAGTTATTTTATTCACATAAAACTTTTGTTTGTCAAATGCAGCAGAAACTTGATATTAAATGGCTGTCTTCGATAGACGACAGATAAGCTGCCAGTCTTGTTGTCAAGACCTTAAACCTCGAGACCAAGACCAAGACTTTGAACCTCAAGTCTTGAAGTTCAAAGTCTTGGTCTTGGTCTTGAGGCTCAAGACCAAGACCAAGACTTTGAACCTCGAGATCAAGACCAAGACCAAGACTTTGAACCTCGAGACCAAGATCAGGACCAAGACTTTGAACCTCAAGACCGAGACCAAGACCCAAAAAATTACATTCAGACCAAGACTTCTTTTCCTTACAAAAAATTGTCAAGTCGGACTACTCGCTATTATGATGAAAACGTGAGTCTTTTATTTTATTCAAGCATATTAACTCTAAATGCAGGCTGCAAGGAATTCCGAATTCGTATTTACAAAAGTTCTTCATGCAAAATGTTATTTTTTATTTTATAAAAACCAATTCGCTCAGAATTTTCTGACCAGGACGTGCCTTGTGGGTCATTATACAAATTTCGCCATGTGAAAAAATACGTTCTACAAGTGCTGAAGTCGCTGGCACACATAGTAGCTTTTCAAGCACTGGATGCAAATGTACAAATCGTGAACCTTTTAAATCCTCCCATGGTTTATCAGACCGTCTTGCTCAGAAAAAACCTCAGATACAGCATAACTTAACTGCTGCTGCCGATAAATTTTCCTGACGAACAAGACTTGTATCCGTCCGTAGGTATTTGTC
>OY744617.1:24003688-24061188 GCA_963556255.1 Allolobophora icterica
ACATTGATAGCTAGCCTAGAGAGAAGAGCTTGCGAGGGAAGCTGGTCAGTGGAGATCGGGCGGTCCTCCAGGTTAGACGCTCGCGAAGAGGAGAACATGTTGGGTGAAAATGGACGCAGACAGACGTTGAAGAAACATGTCTAATTCCACGTAGGCACTATAGGCGTTCATCTTAGGAAGTGTAGCATAGAAGTTCTGATAGCCGTCGCATTATCATCTGTATATCCGAACTATTGTCTGAAACTGAACTGTGTAATCACCGATTCGAGAGACCTTCGTAGAGTATGACAGCAAAGTACTACTACAGAGAAGGGACATTCGTAGATTATGATTCAAGTATTACTACCGAAGAATCTCTCATCTCGTAGTCTCAAGTAAACCAATGATTACCTGCACAGTAAAGATAGGCACAGTATACCTATGTTATACATGTATGTAAGGCGCCCTGCGTGGCTGCCGTTTTTACTATATGTATGTTCACTGTACAGCGCAGTGCGGTTAGCAGGCGCTTAATTAAAGAAAAGATTATTATTATTATTATTATTACCTATTCATACCTGCATACATACATACATACTTACATACGTACATGTATAGGCCTACATACATGTTTACATACATACACATACACACATAGCTACATATATACATATATACACACATAGCTACATATATACATATATACATGTACACATACATATATACATGCACACATACATACATGCAAACATGCATGCATACCTACATACATATATAGATACATATACATACGTAAACACATACATACATGCATACATACATACATACATACATACATGAACACATACATACATGCAAACACATATACATGCATATATTCACACATAGTTGTAACTATGTTCTTTTACCCACAGAAATATACACTTCTCTAAACTGGTATAGGAGTTATTTATGAACCAGGCTAGTGATTATCAGGTGTTAATTAGTTGAGGTTTTTGCATGATAATAAATTAACTAACTGGCCAGCATTAAAGACCAGCATGTTAGATGATAAAACTTAGCTAAGGTTTGGGGTTTAATCACCGTGATTCGAGGGTATGAGAGTCATTTTCCGGTAACATGCCAAATTCACTAATTGAAGAATCAAAATTTTTTTGTTAAATTAAATTGGTTTTTGTTTGGAGCAAATCTTGAATATTTCTATTTCACAAATTTCTATTTGGTTTTGATCGACACACGTAACGATCCATAAATAACACAGAAGAAAAGATCCCAACATTTGTACAGGAAGAGGTAAGAGATGCCATCAAGAAAATGAAAAAAGGATAAAGCACCAGGCATAGATAGAATCACTACAGAACTACTTCAAGGAGGAGGAGAAACAGTTGTTAAAGCTATGCATACCCTTGTTACAAAGATTCAGCAAGAGGGAGAAATACCAGAACACTGGGCAAAATCGACAATCGTACCTACATGTATATACACAAGAAAATGAGATCCGCAAGACTGCAAAAATTACAGAGGCATTAGCTTACAGAGCATTCCAGGAAAAGTCTTCACCAAAATGATACAAACAGAATGAAACAGTATGTTGAAAGAGCACTTGGAGAAGAACAAGCCGGGTTCAGACCAGGAAGAAGCACAATAATTGATCAACTATTCACAATGAAACAGATACTTGAAAAAAGCATAGAACACAACCAGAAAGTCTTTATCAACCTCATCGACTTCAAGCAAGCATTCGACAGTGTATGGCATGATGGAATGTGGAGAGCGATGCAAAACGCAGGAATACCAGAGCAACTGATCAAACTTGTACAAGAGACATATCGAAAATCATCAAGTGCCATAAAAGTAGATAAAAGATCACAGAATACTTTCACACGAAAACCGGAGTATGACAAAGATGCATCTTATTCCCATATTTATACTGTTAGAAGCAGTAATGTCACTCAGCCTTGACAACACCGAGGCAGGAATAGTTTAATGGTGGGCTGGTGAATAATCTCCGATTTGCTGACGACATTGGCCTCCTCACTAGAAGCGAGCCAGAACTACAGGATATTACGACACAGATTGACGAAACCAGTAGAAGATTTGGCCTAATGATCAACGTAGAGAAAACTAAAACAATGGTGATTGAAAGACCAAAGAGACACCAATAACTATCACAATCCAAGGAGAGGCTATTGAGCAAGTAGAACAATACGTCTATCTAGGAGAGGTAATAAACGCTGATTTCAGCAACGAAAAGGATAGACAAGAAAGAATTGGACGCGCTTCACAAGCATTTGGAATAATGAACAGGATATGGAGGAGCAGAGAATTCACAAGGAAAACCAAAGCAAAAATATACGAGACAATGATACAACCCGTTTTTCTATATGGATCGGAATGCTGGACAATGCGAAAACAAGGTGAGAGAAGAATTCTTACAGGAGAAATGAGCTGGCGGCGGAGGATCACAGGGATTTCAAGACTGCAGAAAATAAGAAACGATGACATGACAACCATTAGGCATCCAAAAAACTCTGCTAGACAAAGTCGTTCAACGAAGACTCCGATGGTTTGGACATGTAGAGAGAATGCCAGTTGACCGAATCCCACACAGTGCACTACATGAAATATTCGAAGGAAAAAGACACGCAGGCGGACCAAGACTACGCGGGATAGATAATATAACTGAGGACATAACATCACCTGGACTAACGCTAAGGGGAAATAGACTTGACAAATGACCGAGGACAATGGAGATCATTTATTCGTACCCGTCGCAGCCAAATGGCTGACGTCAGGAAGTGATGATGATGATATTTGGTTTTGCACTAATATATAGAAATGTAGGAAATTTTTAGTAGAAAAATGGCCTTACTAAAATATTTGTCCACTCCGTTACTATACACATATGATATATATATATATATATATTAAGTAGACGACATATCCTCACAGTGGCAAATTTTTGTAATGCTTCAAGAGTAACATATATAATAACGGAGGGGACAGGTAACGGAGTAGACAAACTGTGCATCAGTGCGGTCTGAACTGCCTTACCTCTAAGATTCACTCCCATTACACGAGAAATCAGAGCTCATATCATAGAAATTTTGCTCATTATTGCTCATTATACATATATATATTTTGCTCATATATATATATAATATATGTGTATATATTAGGGTGGTTCTGAAATCTGAAATTTTCAAATGTGATTATTTCCGCTTATTATCTTGTTCTAGTACATACAAAAATAAATCTGGCCAAATATGAGCTGATTTGAGCAATATTTAGAGGTAGCTCAATGAAGTTGAAGTTGTCAAAGCTTGTCTAACATAGCCTAATTACTGTACATCCAAAAGATAGAGTTTCAGTTTTACGATTACAGTAACGAATATTATTATTGGATCAAAGTAAAGACAAATGTTAACAGGAAAACTGAGCCTCAGCAAGAAAAGAAATGAAACAGAATTTGTTGATGCCTTAGATAATTTGTTTCACATTGCTCACTTGGATGCCTTAAACATAATCGAAATCTATGAGGATAAAGAGTGTCTGCTTCCCCAAAGAGAAAGAGGTCGCCGTTGTTGTATGGGACCATGCAGTTGATATGGTACTTACTTCAAAAGAAATGAGGGCATCTAAAAGACAAAAATCAAGCTTGGAGAGAAAGCAGAAAGACAATCAATATTTGGAAGCCATGAATGAGAAAATTATTCTTGAAACCTCTAATAGTGATGATTCAACTGAAATGTGCGAAGATGGTGCCAGTCAAAATGTAAATTTAGTGAAAAGGAAAACTCCTTAAAAAAAGCGACTAACAACAAATATTGTGACACCAAGTCTGGCAGCAGCTTTAGACAGAACAAAGTTAAGTGATTGGAAGGCAACATAGTATTACGTGTTAGCAGCTGCAGAGATATAGACTAGGCCACAATCTAGACTAGTTGAAAATCAGCCGTTCTTCAGTACATGGGAACGAGAACAATATCGAGAAGAAACTGTTAAGAAATTAAAGATATATTTAAAACAACTACATCATCTAGACTGGTTGTGCACTTGGATGATAACTCCTTCCGGATCTGACATGCAAACATTTGGTTGACCGTCTTAGTACCTGTCATTTTATCTGATGTTGGGGAAAGTTAACTTCTTGAAGTTACCAAGCTACATTCTGCCACAGGAGAAGCACAGGCAGCCGCTGTTGCTACATTGTTGCTGGAATGATTTATGCTTACTGAAAACTCTGGTTAGCTATCAAAAAGAAAATCCTGCTCTCTCCAAAGTAGCCAGCAATAAATGTGCAGGTCATCTGTGGTACCCAGTGTTATTTTCGTTCCAGGGAATAGAATAGGAATAATAATTATTTAATATTAGTTCCACGGAACGAAAACTGGAACGAAAAATAATTGTGGAACGAGAATTTAGAATAGGAATAAAATTTTTAATATTTTTCGAGAACGAGAACGGAATAGAATAAAAATTAATTTTCAAGACGAGAACGGAATAGAATAAAAATTAATTTTAAGCTGCCCAACCGATAATTTTAACATTAACTAATAACTATACGGAATGACGACGGCTCTTGATTGACGTTACGGTTATGATGAAGCTTCTCCGCATATTCTATATTCTATAAATAATTATACGCTCTTTGATTCAAACTTCTGGCAACAAGAGTGAGGTACTCAGACTCCCCATCAAACATGCTCCTGA
Source organism: Allolobophora icterica (assembly GCA_963556255.1). NCBI lineage: Eukaryota > Metazoa > Annelida > Clitellata > Crassiclitellata > Lumbricidae > Allolobophora > Allolobophora icterica. The sequence continues at coordinate 24,008,381 of OY744617.1, forward strand.
CAGCATTGCAGCAGAACTTTCTAAATACATTCAGGAAATTGAAGAACATGTCGCTGTTCCTAGTCTCTAACTTCTGGCAGAGTAGACATCCAGTAAACCGTGGCTCGCTGTTATAGCTGAAGATTTAGTTTCAGCTCCCGCATCAGAGGCGTTTTTCTGTTCCAGCCTTGCAGGATGGATGTCTACAGGTCGCAGAAATCGATTGAGCAAATCCCTTGAGATGCGGGTGTTTTTGAAACTCAACAGTAAAATAATTGACTGGTAACTTTTTAGTGTGTCTGCCTATAAACTGTTTTATTATCAGTCGCATTCACATTGTCCGACAGACATTAACTGTTCATGTTAGAACTGTGATAACTGTAAGTGGATTTGGAAGTGGAACTACAAATAATTTCTTTTGGAACTAGAACTGGAACTAAAATTATTTATAAAGGGGAAGTGGAACTAGAATAAGAATAAAAATTATTTCTTAAGAGGAACTAGAACTAGAATAAGAATAAAAATTATTTCTTAAGAGGAACTAGAACTAGAACTAAAATTATAGCTGTGGAATAGAATAAGAACTGGAATAGAAATTAATGCTGGAACTAAAATAACACTGGTGGTACCTTAGTGAGGAGCTCGTGGCTTTGGCATTTTTTTATTTGGCATTGACAGCCAAGTCCAAACGAGCAATGGTGAAACCTTTACATCATGAGCGACCAGGCCAAGATGATCCTCCTAAGAGAATACAGGTAGATGTTCAGAAATCTGTGGTCATGAACATAGAATGAACATACCATGACCTCCATGCTATTTTTTGACCGGCTAAGAATCTCTAGTGATTTCCTGAAAAGCGATCCTGAAACATGGGAACTTAGAGATGATAATAAAGTCAAGATATTATTCATCATCTGGTCGTTGCAAATGACAATGCTGAAAGATTGAAGAGTACCAGTGCTTTTCTTCAGCCGGAACGCGCCTGAACGGCGTTCCGGCACCTTTTTTAGGTAATAAAAAATTATTTATTTATCTTAATAATAAAAACAATAATTTAGTCATTTTAATCTAATTTCAGTGTTTTAAACTGTTTTCAGTGTTTACTGAGATCCCTCCCAACCCCAAATCCCGTTTTCCTCGGGATTTCAGCCGGCCCATGATTATTCCGTTCCGGAACCTATTGTTCCGTTCCGGATCCTTTTTTTCCAGAAAAAACCCACTGAAGAGTACAATTCCATAATTACAAAGAAAACCAGAAACAATATCTGTTTCAAGTAGTGCATGATCATAGATGCAACTTCCCAGAATGCAAGAAAGAAATGCTTAAGTCAAAATAACTTCAGCAAATGATTTGTGAGCCATTATATTATTATTGCATAATAACATAAAGTCATACTAATTAGTTGAAATTATGTAGAACCACTACTTTAACAGTTTGTTCACTAAATAATAACAACAATTAAACATTGTTGTTTCATTAGATAAGAAAAATATTAAAAATGATGGATAATTGAAAAATTTATTTTAAAATACTTTTATGTCAAATTTAAATGTTATTGAGCTACCCCTAAATGACAAGATAATGTTCTATAACTTTGTACAAATTTCTTTTATATTCATTGGAACACAACTAAAAGCGGAAACTCAAGAAAAAACAGTTTTAATTTTTTCCATGTAAGTCAGAACCACCCTAGTATATATATATGTATATATATATCATATGTGTATAGTAATATGTATATATAATATATAGTAGACAGCTTCCTGCTGTGTATCTTGACATGCCAATAAGTTTTTAGTATTAAAATTTATAAAATAAATTTAAGGGAAGTTACAATATAATTATTTAAATCCATCACAGTTTTAATTTTATTAAGAAATGCCCATTCTTTTACGGAAATAGGCCTAGAAGTAAGCAATATAAGTTGAATTTAAGTTGTATTTTCTTGGTCAAATAACTAAATAAAATCACTCTTAGCCAATCATTTCCAGTGATCAGATAAACAGAAAACATTAAAATATTTATGTTGTTGTCCTAAAAATCTGCTCACAACATCAAAATTACCACACAATAAGTCAGGTCCGTTACTATCGTTCGAGAATTGAGCACAGAATGTGAAAAATAAATTTTTAATAAAAAACAGTCTGCCAAAAGAAAAATTTATAAAAAAGTCATATATATTGTTAAATAAATTGTATTATGAATGATATTTTAAGTAGACGACTTATCCTCACAGTGGCCAAAAATTTTTAGGCTTCAAGAGTAACATATATAATAACGGAGTGGACAGGTAACGGAGTAGACAAACTGTGTATCAGTACGGTCTGAACTGCCTTACCTCTAAGATTCACTCCCATTACACGAGAAATCAGAGCTCATATCATAGAAATTTTGCTCATACCAATACTATGTTATTTTCTATTAGATTTACTGGAGCTATACTGTGGAACCGGATCCCTCAATCAATTTGAGACTCGACAAATTTACTGGTCTTTAAGAAAAGCTTACGCCTTTTACTCATAGAAAAATTTTTTAAGGTTCACACTGCAGGTACGATTTATACTGCAGTTGCAGTTTGGATAAGACATGATTTTCCTTTTTTTTTTCTTCATTTTCTCACTGAGTTTCTCTTGTTTTTCTCCTCGATTAATGTATTTGAATGTACTCTACAATCCTGCTACCATCCTTCTTCGCTACAGTTTATTCTATCACCTGTCCTTCTATCTCTTAACTTCCAAATGCTTACATACCCTTCCTGGCTTTCTCGAGGGTACTTACCCTATCGTCCGTCATTCTTATTACACTTGGCAATAAGGTGGCCCTACTAGCGGGATCTTTGGTCCTTTTGGGTCCCCTTTGCAACCGGTTAAGTTGTGAAATGTCTTCCTCTTTATTGTTGCTGTTATTTTCTTTTGTTCTTCTTGATTGGTTGCAGAAATAAATTTGATTTGATATGAATACCATATCATCTCTCATGCGTCCACGGCAATCGTCGGTAAAATCATTATACTACTCATAGACGCCATATAACAAAATGCATTACATTTCTTCATAATCTTTGCAAAAATGCTGTCACGGAGTTGAATAAAAATACCCATTTGGTACGAAATAAGTGAAAACTAGTAAGAAATTTGTCTTAGCATTCAGATTGTGTGTCAAGACATAATAACGTACATACATCTTCACAGAAGATACGAGTTCAGTTGTGCGAATAAAGAAATAGAAGAGTTCTGAGATACGAGATAATTTTTACATCGTAACGGAGCGGACATAATTTTCTGGGGACAAGTTAAAATATTTAAAAAAATTATACTGAAGAACCGGTTCACCAAGTTGCATTTAGAAACATATAAGTATATATATAATACAAAAGAAACACATGAATTTTTTGGCTTAATGCAAGTCATTTTGAAATTGTAGACTAAAGCAATAGGTACTATAGCCTCGGGACGGTATCGGAGTGGAGCATTTTAAATTCAAAATAAATTTTAATGAATTACTTTATTTTTTATTCGCAAATCCTAGTCACCTTCGATGTTCAATCTAACCTTAAAACTTACCTGTTTAAGATGTACTAGGACTAGTGTATTTTCTGTCACGCGCTTTCGTGCAAGATGTCATTTTGTTTAGGCGCGTTATAAATGCCAGATTATTATTATTATTATTATTATTTGAGGGATCATAATTATTATTATTATTATTATTATTATTATTATTATTATTATTATTATTATTATTATTATTATTATTATTATTATTATTATTATTATTTTTTTTTTTTTATGCCCCGAGGTATACAGGATCCCTCAGGGACTTCAATATTAACTAATGTTAAAAAAAAGGTGTCCGGAATGGCCCTATTCATTATTATTATTATTATTATTATTATTATTATTATTATTATTATTACTTAGCATGATCACACTAGGTATTGTTTTCTGGTAAATGACCGGGAGAGCCGTATTTTTAATTTATGCATTTACTGGAAATGACTCACGAACTACACGGTGTCCGATGATGATTGGACGACTCAAACCAAACGGACTGTAAAGTTTCAGTCGTCTGCTGCGCATGCGCACTGGGAACTTTTCGAGTGAGCAAGGTTCAGTTGTAATGCCGGGCTTGAACATGCCAGTTGTGCTGTCGAGAATTTGGTACGGTTGACTCCTGGTCGGACGATGCTAAAGGAGTAAACCATCGTAAGAATCAGAAATGCTGGGGAGAATTTGAGTAAACTTCGAAAGCGAACAAGTGAAATTATACATCGGGACAACACGTATCGGTGTGATGATCTTGCCATAAGATAGCAAAGAACTTGTACTGTCGTTACAAGTTAGTGGAAGTTCGTAATTACGGAGGATACGAAGGGGTCATTGATACAAATGAGTGCAGAACGAATGCAACATTTAAAAAATGGTGAAATATAGTTTGTCAAGTCTGGGTATGCAAACTGGGTATGCAACTATGCATACCAACAGTTTACAATGTTTTTCTTTTAGTGATCATTATTTATCATGGCGGCTTTAGATGGGGGGTACAGCTGGTGGTGGCACTGGATAAACTGGAGCAAGAACTGCTGCTGATCCTAATCTTTTCTGATCGTTTCATTGTATTTCTGGATGAGCACAATGCCACATTCAGCGCTGTTATTGCCCACCTTCATGGTTTGGACTCTTGCCTTCAACTTCTGGTAGGACTTGTCATCTTCTCATTCCGCTGGGTCCGTTGAAAGGAAAATCTCGACCTCCTCCTTCCCTGTAATGCTCAGCAACTTGAAGAGGTTTATGGTTTGCTTGGTCACAAAGTTCTTCAGTCTCCAGAAGTCAGTGACTGTGGTGGCATTCACCCTCCGCAGAGCCGATGGAGTCTTTGCTAGCTGGAGGTTGGCTACCATAGCCCTCTTGACAATTGGGTCATCCCGACTGTTGAACAGTGCCAGTCCTATGAGCTGTCCGGAAAAGTACCAAAGATGACAAGACAATGCTGTGGAGGCGGTATCGGCAACGAGGCGATTCGGATACATCTTGAGCAGACTAAGCATCCTGGCATCATTCAATGCAGCATTCAATGCCAGTGGAGCTTCATGCCAGAAACGGCCATACACAATTGCAACAAATAAGGGAAAGCTTTATAAGTCTACTTTTCTCTCTGGTCGTCAACGTCAGCTGGTCGAAGAACCTCAAGGTAATCCTCAATGGGCTGTTGGTGGTTGATGGCAGTTGTGTAAAATAATATCATCTCCTCCCGTAGGCTGTGCATTTCATCACCAGAGAGCCCATCTTTTGCTGGTGTGTAACTCAGTTGCTATATGTATGGTCATTTCATGTGGAATCTCTTAAATAGGCCAACCTCGGGTCCCCTTGTTGCGCCAAACAGAGCTGTGAAGACACTGAGCACTGAGAACGACCTCCATGACAGGATGGCGGCAATCAATCATTACGAGCTCATGACCCACTGCTTCTTCATTGATAACAAAGGCTCCTAGATGGATACCTGTATTGGACAAAGTGGTGTCAAATACTAGCCCCTTTGCACCAATGCAACCACAAACACAGCTCCACGATCTGGAAGGTTGACCCTCTCTAAGGCACGAGCAACCTCTGGATTAGAAATTGTGTTCGTCTAGGGATTATTTGTCTTTGGAGTAGACTTGGATGATCCAAATGCCACTATAGTATATAGTATACAACAGTTTGCAGGCACTAACAGTGCCTTCACAATTTAACAACTACATGTTCTTATTGTTCTATTTAAAAAAAAACCAAAGTTCTGAACAATATACAACCAAAATTTAATCAGAAATGCGTTTATCGGAAAATTGTTGAAATCGTCACTACCCTCCGCGAAATTGTTGAAATCATAGCGACCTCTAAAACTACTCAGATTGATTCAATTTTTGGCATGGTTCTTCTGTATACATAGTGAAATAATGGCAGCCTTGTGGAGAGAGTTTTTGAACACTTTGAAATGTAACCATGTGCATGTGGACCACCCTAATGCATGTTTGCATGCATACATACATACATACATACATACATACATACATACATAGTTTACATAAATATGTGCATATATAGGCCTACATGTGTATATATGCACATAGCTCTGTGACAGACGAATAATGAATGCATTACAAGTAGGTCTACACCTAAATGTATGCATATGTATAGAGTGTATAACACTGTATATATCAATCTATGTACACGCCTGTTATGTGCATATATGTATAGGGATGATTACATATATATACATGTATATATATATACTAGCTGGATTACCCGGCGTTGCCCGGGGTTATAAGTTTCACACCACCACCACCACCACCACCACCACCACCACCACCACCACCACCACCACCACCACCACCACCACCACCACCACCACCACCACCACCACCACCACCACCACCACCACCACCACCACCACCACCACCACCACCACCACCACCACCACCACCACCACCACCACCACCACCAACAACAACAACAACAACAACAACAACAACAACAACAACAACAACAACGACTGCTTGGCAATCTTGGCAGTCGCCCTCTGGCGGCGACTGCTTGGCAGTCTTGGAGGCCCTTGTGGCGTCTGGCGACCTGTGGCGGAGACTGCTTCGAAAGTCTTGTAGACGCCTTCTGGCATCTAGCGACCTCTGCCGTGGAGTGACTGCTTCGCAGTCGCCCTCTGGCGGCGACTGCTTCGCAGTCTTGGATGCCCTTGTGGCGTCTGGCGACGTCTGGCGGAGACTGCTTCGCAGTCTTGTAGACGCCTTCTGGCGTCTAGCGACCTCTGCCGTGGAGTGACTGCTTCGCAGTCGCCCTCTGGCGGCGACTGCTTCGCAGTCTTGGAGGCCCTTGTGGCGTGTGGCGACCTGTGGGGGAGACTGCTTCGCAGTCTTGTAGACGCCTTCTGGCGTACAGCGAAGACTGCTTCGCAGTCTTGTATACGCCTTCTGGCGTCTAGCGACCTCTGCCGTGAAGTGACTGCTTTGCAGTCGCCCTCTGGCGGCGACTGCTTCGCAGTCTTGGAGGCCCTTGTGGCGTCTGGCGACCTGTGGGGAGACTGCTTCGCAGTCTCCCGTGGACTGACTGCTTCGCAGTCGAAGAGGGTGAACCGGGCGTTGGCGTGTTAAAGAAAACGCCAGAAATCTAGCCCTCACTGCCGGTCTGTAGTCGGCCTCGCCCTTAGTAGAGCAGACTGGTTGTTTGATATACTGTAAATAATTTAGATCTTTGTCTTTGAATATACATGTGTTAAAATTTTGCTGTAAAACGATGAATATACTTCGAATCGATCGTCATTATATTTTGTGCGAAAGTAAACAATTTACGCGCATTATTAGTGACGTTGGGGAATACCGGCGCCATAAATAGAACCGCGGTGTCGTTAAGCGGATTATTAATGACGTTGGGGAATACCGGCGCCATAAATAGAATCGCTTGGCAGTGGAATAGGCGAGCTTGCGCGTTATGGACGGTCGGGTGGGTAGCGTTTTGGGGCATTTTCACCATGGTAGGGTTGAAAACGGAGGACGCGAACCCCTCCACTGGGTGTCCGAAGCCGAGGCCGACACATTAGTGAAGGTTTCGAGTGAAAAGGTGCAAAATTGTAGAAGTTAAGCCCGGTCAAACAGACAGACAGACAGACAGACAGACAGACACACAGACACACAGAAAGCTGGCTTTATTTATATAGATAGGTTTGTTCTTTTGATAGTCGTATCGACATGCAATGTTAACGGAAAAACTGTGAATCAAGCGGGCGATCAACTGAATCTGACATGCCAAGGTGAAATTGGTGATCAGATGCAGTGGACATTAAACCACTTCAATTCAGTAAAACTGCAGACAAAGGATCATCGAACGAGCATAACGTCTGAAGGTAGCAGCTCTTCGATCCTTTTGAAGAACAATGTGACGCTAAATGACTCCGGCAAATATCGTTGCCAATGCGACCGCAACGGTTTCACCGATCATCACGTCCTTGTATTCGAAGGTATATTATATTATTATCACAAACAAGGTAGATAATTATGAGCTCAGAATCCGTTGTGTGTTGTTGATTGATTATTAAATGAACTGCGCGACAGGTGGTGGAGTGTCTAAGGAGTCCCAGTTGCTGTAATTCATGGGAGAATGGCGACGATTTTCACAAGAGGGAAGGGGAGAGAAAGGAGGAGAAAGAAGGGATAGGGAGAAATAGGATAAAGAGAAGGAGGATGAGGAGAGAAAGACAGGAGGAGGAAGAGAAGAGAGGAGGTAGAGAAAGAGGGAATGAGGAGGCATAGGAGACAGAGAAGGAGAAGAAGGAGAAAGAGAAAGAGGAGAAGGAAGAATTTAGCGGATTATTGGAAAGAATAGGAAGAGAAGAATGATGAGAGAGAGAAGGTGAAGATAGAGGGATTAGGAGGAGGAGAAGAGGGGGAGAAGTATGTTGGCTCCCTAGTACTTGGAACATCAGCTTTCTGAAGGGGCCCTCAGACTATCTTACTGATGGCATGAATCCGTATGATGACGAATGGAATGCCCGAGAGCCAATTTACAAACGAGACCAGGGCCAATCAAATCCCTGCAGTAACATTCGTGAGGACTGCAGAGATCTAGGCCCAATCGAAGGCCAACCGCTACTAGCACAGCCTCGTTGCTCAAGCACAGGCCACAAGATGAAATCAGAAGGCTCTCAGCCAATCACCAAAGGGAGGGAAACTGATGTCGTCAAACGTGCACGATCAGTCGGCTCATCGAAACCTGTCTCAAAACCGACCACCTATCTATTAGCTTCAATCATAGGCTCGTTCCAGGTCACCTGTTTGCTGGCATTGGGTCAGCGCAAATTGAAGTGTCTCCCTGTAGGACATCAACAAATTATCCAGGTATGTATCAGCAACTGTGGGGTAATGACTGAGAATGGCGAACTGGAGTTTGAAGATAGCCACAGCTGAAGCAAAATTGGTAGAAAAGGCCAGCGACGAAGCACTTTTCATGCCAATACCACCGCCATGTGTTATAGGTAGTGTGGCCTACAACTACTGCGTGTTGTCAAGTTTAATGTTAACGATGGATTCAAGGCTTCGTCGCATGGTGTTGTTTAACCGTTCCAAAGTCGGGTGGTCAAATCTCCACCCATGCCAATCCCCAGAATGAGATGCTTGTGAGGTTAGCAGGCTATAGCAAGATCGCGTGAATCGTCAGTGGACTCAGGCAGGCCTGCCCATGCCTTGTCTGTACTTGGTTATATAATAATAATAATAATAATAATAATAATAATAATAATAATAATAATAATAATAATAACAATCATAATAATAATAATAATAATAATAATAATAATAATAATAATAATAATAATAATAATAATAATAATAATAATGTTCCAACGACTTGCGATTACGATTCAACGTTTCAACGCGGTGGCCTTTAGGGGTAGCTTCACCAACTTAGAACTAGAGGAATAGGGCCCATTCCAGACAAATCTACACTGTAAATAATAATAATAATAATAATAATAATAATAATAATAATAAGAATAAATAAATCAATCAATCAATTTCTTTTTATTAGTCCAGAGGAACATAAGCAATGCAAAGTCAATACATTTTAGTTCGTAAAGTGCATGTTCTGGTGGGCACAAAAGGGGAGCCTAGAAGGGACGAGAGTCCCGCTAGGGTAGGGCCACCTATGTAACGCAATGATAATAGTGATACTAGCTGACAACCAGTATTTCCTCGATCAGAAATCATTGAACGCATGTAGATAGTCGCGTTGAGGTCAGTAAAATGACTTTATCTTAACTATACATTCTAACTACACAATAGTTAACATCTCAACTACACAACAGTTAACATCTTAACTACATAATAGTTAACATCAGACACAAGATAAGAAAAAAGTTTACCCCAAAATTCTAAATAAAATCCGTCAACCAAAGTGTAAGCTGGTTTCTGAATAAGTTACGGTTGGATATGTGTCGAAGTTCATAAGGGAGTTCGTTCCATGTACGCGGACCTAAAAATTTAATTGAAAGCTTTCTGGAGTTGGTATGAGCATAACCACTTCTGTATGAATTTAAGTTCCGTGTATAATAAGAGTGAAGGTTCGAAGTTAAGTAAAAGTAAGTAAGCAAGTTGGTAAGTCAGCATATTCTTTAATGAACGCTAGCAAACGCACAGCGCTTTACATACAATATTACATAGAGAGGAAAGAAAACATTGAAGTAATAATAACGTTAGATCAAAAATGAAATAAAAGCAACAGACCCTAACTGTACAGCATCCTACCCAGGAAACCTCGTCAGGTAAGAGAGTCAAACCTAGGGAGAACCAGATTATGAGAACGCGGGCGCAAATCATACCCAGTCTTTAGAACGGGAGGTAGAAGGTTATGGAGGAGGTGACTGGGTTTTTTAAAGAATGCTACTAAAGAGATCACGATCAGCTTTTTTGCAGAGTTCCTCAAAAGTTGGAATAGAAGGCGGGAGGTAGCCCAGATGAACCAACTTACGAATAATTGCGCCCAAATGATTTAGTTCCTGCTTGTTAGCAAAGCCCAACCATACCCAGGAACAGTATAGCATACGGTTGAGTGGTGGACCGTATCACGTCATGGATCCTGGGGCCCGAGAACCCGTGTGAAATCAAGATACGATGAGCGTAAAGGGAATGCTTTGCCTTTATGCTCAGTTTTTAGATATAGGAGAAAATCCAAACTTATCGGTAATCTCAGTACCTAGTATTTTTAAGGAAGAGACCCTCAAGATGCCGCATATAGGCGGTGGACAAGATTTAAGGTTTGTCTTGGGCTTGGTGAAGATAATGTCGCTGGATTTTGAATGGTTAAGATGAAGATTGCATCTCTGGGCCCAGGTATTGATGTGATTAACCAATGTTAGTCCCAGGTTAGATCGTCCATTTTATAAACACTGACGTCATTGGTCATTAATATTCATTAGATGGAAACGGCCAATGAGAGGAGCGTTACATGCAAATGTGGATTTCGCCTCACTTCTGTTCGTTTATATTATTAATTTGAATAAACATTTCGTAATCCAAGAGTTTTTAAATGTTCGACAATTCCTTTTATCAAATGTAATCAGTGGAAATGCCTTACTATATGCTTTAGTGATTGTGTTGATTAATGTACCATAAGCTGCGTTCGGTTTGTTGTCTGTGCAGAGAAGTAAGACTGGTGTGAAATCCGTTTGCAAGAGCAGAGTTTTAAATAGAGGGGTCGAATGATCTTTAACAATTCTGGTCTTATATACTGGTGACCTGTCAGATTTTCCCGAGTGAGCAGGGAGCCACGTTGCAATAGGTAGGTGATCAGAGATGTCAGAAACAAGAAAAGAGGAATTAACCGTCCTTGGCCATAAGTTGATGAGAATATTATCGATAAGTGTTGAAGTTGTTGTTATCCTAGCAGAGTGATTCTCCTTACAGATTTAATTTTAGTTATAGTTACAGTAATAGTTAATGGTTTTTCATTTTAGTAATAGTTACAGTTATAGTTGGTATTATTTTTTAGTTATAGTTACAGTTATAGTCAATGGTTTTTCATTCTAGTTATAGTAACAGTTATAGTTACCATTATTTTTTAGTTATAGTTATAGTTACAGTTACTGGACTTTTATTTTAGTTAATTTTAGTTAGTACATAGCTACAACAAGTGGCCCAAATGGCGCTCCGTCTGGTCCCTGTGGGGTCATCGATTAATCATGTCAACAAATTTTAGGCAGTTTTAGATTTCCTCCCCCTTGTCAACAACAGTCAAACATTCAAGGCCCCCTAACAAAATTATGTAAAAGAACCCTACCCCAGAAAATTTCTATGACTAACAAATGGAAAAAAAATGAAATTGCTGTAAAAACAAAATCATGTAATTCAGATTTGAATTTTATACTTAATGGCTACAGTAGGACTAAATTTGGAATCACTGTCTGTCACAGATATTTAATGGATTTTTTCCATTTAAAAATACAATCTCGTTTTCTTTTATGGCCTATGTGTATTCAATTTGATTTTTATTATGAACATTTTCTAATTTGAACATGAACATGATAACTTTTTTATAATATTCCTTTTAACATAAAAAATTAAAATCAAAACAAGTTTCTCACTCTTTAATATTAATAATCGAAAGAAAAATTATCTTTCCATCAAAAAGAAACTCGAAGTATTGGATCTTCGGAAAGAATCCAGGATATTCGCAAAGAGAATATGCTGCACTTTTTCTCATTTGTTGCTGGGAACAATAAACAGGAGAATCACACAGTATCCTAGTGGGTTGGAGTATTGCTGGTGGGAAATGATCAGGAAACGTATCCAGAAAAGTATTGGTTGGCGTATGCTCATTATGCTTTAATAGGTCTATGTTAAAGTCACCCATCAAGGGTATGTTCCCTTTTAGTTTCGGTTAAATTCTCACGTAGTTGATTAAATTCATCATTAAATAATTGTAAAGGCTGGCCTGGAGGTCTATAAATAACATCTACTATAAGCGGCACATTATTTAACTGTGGAATACGAATGAATAAACTTTCGTATGATGTGTGTGAATAATTGAGAGTGAATTGGGGTGCCAGCTGGTATTCCATGGTTTCTCTAATGCAGACTTGTTGTCCTCGAGACCAAAGTCTTGGTCTCGAGTGCATTCGAGTTCGTTTTTAAAAGTCTTGGTCTTGGTCTTGAGACCAAAGGTCTTGATCTTGAGGTTCAAAGTCCTTATCTTGGTCTCTCAAGACCAAGACCAAGAACGGCTGTCCATATGAACAGTCATTTAACAAAACTCAAGAATTTAAAAATTTATCAAGCCTGTTTGCATCATACCCTACGACAAATACCTACGGACAGATACAAGTCTTCTTGGTCAGGAAAACCCATCGGCAGCAGCAACTAAGTTATGCTGTATCTGGAAGCACTGCCGAGACTTTTTCTGAGCCAGACGGTCTGATAAACCATGGAAGATTTAAAAAAGGCTCACGATTTGTACATTTAAATCCAGTGCCTGAAAAGCTACTGTGTGTGCCAGCGACTTCAGCACCTATGGAAAGTATTTTTTCACATGGCTGAATTTTATGAGGCCCCACAAGACCCGTCTTGGTCACAAATTCTGAGCGAAATGATTTTTATAAAATATAAAAGGCATTTGGAATAACAGTTTGCAGGAAGGACTTTTGTAAATACGAATTTGGAATTCTCTGCAGTCTGCATTTACAGTTAATTTGTTTGAATAAAATAAAAGACTCACGTTTTCAGTAAAAGAGCGAGTAGTCCGACTTGACAATTTTTTTTGTAATGAAAAGAAGTCTTGGCCTGAATGTAATTTTTTGGGTCTCGGTCTCGGTCTTGTCTTGAGGTTCAACAAGGAGCAAAGCTACTGGGAACGCAAGATTGCCCAGAATGCCGGCGAACCGAAGAGACGACCTTCAACGACATCTTGGGTCGCTTCAGCTCGGCTCCCTGCCAGGCTACGACGCTCTTCACAGCCGATGCCTTCCTAGAGTCCTTCACAGCCAAGGTTCGTTCTGTCCGTGAGGACACAGCAGGCTGTCCGCTGCCGACCTTCCAGCCGACCAGCTGTGGCCTGTCCGCCCTGGGCCCAGTGACCGGCGAGGAACTACGGAGGATCATCCTGGCGTCGCCGCCAAAGACCTGCGACCTTGATCCTGTTCCTACGTTCATCCTTCAGGAGTTCGTCGACACCCTACTACCCTTCATTACAGTACTCTGTAACCGCTCTCTCAATGAAGGTGTCCTCCCTGCCTCACAAAAGAGGTCCATCCTTGTTCCTGTGCTCAAGGCCGATGGACTGGATCCGGCTGAGCCTACTAATTTTAGGCCCATAGCCAATGTTTCTTTCCTTTCAAAGGTTATAGAGTAGGTTGTAGCTGGCCAAATAATTCACTATTTAGATATGAATTGCCTCCTCCCAACCTATCAGTCAGGCTTCCGGAAGGGTCACTCCACGGAAACCCTTCTCGTGCGCCTCCTTTCTGACATTTATGGGGCTATCGATAAGTCCCAGGTTACCCTTCTGGCACTGTTCGACGTGAGCGCTGCATTTCACACTGTCGATCACGACATACTTCTGCAGCGCCTGTCCATATCTTTTGGCCTCTCTGGCAATGCCTTAGACTGGCTTTCGTCCTTTCTGCGGGGCCGTTCCTTCATGGTTGCCCATGGTCCCACTAGGTTCCCTTTAGTCCCGACGCCTGTTGGTCTTCTTCAGGGCTCCGTCCTTGGCCCACTTCTATATATTCTTTTTACTGCTGACCTGGCTCCCCTGCTTGCGGCTGAGTCTGTCCGTAGCCAATCATACGCCGATGACCTTCAGGCCTATGTCCACTGCCATGCCGGCCAGGCTGCTGCTACAGTGGGCATCATGAGCCAGGCAACTGAGACCCTGCATGCCTGGATGTCATCGAATCGCTTGCGGCTCAATTCGGCCAAGACTCAGCTAATCTGGCTTGGCACCCGTCAGCAGCTCCGAAAGATAGACTTTGGGTCCCTTACTAAGGAATACCCGCATTTTACCTTCCTAGCCTCAGTCAGAGACTTAGGAGTCACCTTAGACCAGGAGCTTACATTTGTTCAGCATATTAATCTCCTCTGCCGCAGCTGTTACTACCAGCTGCGACAACTCAGGGTCATATCTCGCTCCCTCTCGCCTAGTTCAGCATCTACACTAGTCCATGCTTTCGTGGTCTCCCGCCTCGATTATTGTAGCGCCATATATGATGGGCTCCCAACCTGCCGATTGAGGTGCCTCAATCGGGTCCTACGCACGGCTGCCCGGCTTGTGGGTCGCATCCCCAAATTTGGCCGGGTCTCGGAGTACATGCGGGAGGTGCTCCACTGGCTCCCCTACCCGCAGCGCATTGCTTATCGGGTCTCTGCTCTGATTCGGCGGTCCCTTGAGGGTTTGGCTCCTCCTTACCTCCGGGAGCTTTGCTGCTCCACTTTGGCTGTCCAGCGTCGTTGATAAGTCCCCGGGACTCTATTGAGGGACTGTGCTAAGTCCCCGGGACTCTACGGAGGGGACTGTGACTAGTCCCCGGGACTCTACGGAGGGGACTGTGATAAGTCCCCGGGACTCTGTGGGGGGGGGACTGTGATAAGTCCCCGGGACTCTATTGCATAGACCGGGGGTATATATAGGGCTGTGTGTAAAAGAAGGGTGTGTGTATGAGAGAGAGTTGGTCGCTATTTCTACTTCGTCTGCTTTGCTGTATTGGTGACTTGGTCAATGCTCGAGTATCGTGTGTTGTGGAGTTGAACGTTGAGTTCGTCGAATAATTAAATCGTTTGTTGTCAATAAAGAAAGTTTATCGAACGAACTGTGTCGATCTATAAATCCTGTGACAGACCACGCAGGTCGGAAACACGTGCCTTGCAAAGAGAAACTTGGAGAGGTCTGGCGATTACCCTACTGACTTCCGCCCTCGGCCTGGTAACCGGAAGGAAGAACAGTAGAGACGACGACCAGTTCTCGCCGTTGCCGACGAGAAGGAGAATTTTCGCCACATTATTATAATTAAAGCGATTTTTATATAGCGCCCCTTCAAGATTGCCTACTCATGAGTACTCCCAGCCCAACCACGATCGAACAACACAGTTTTAAGGACAGTAAGAAACAGGTTGAAATGAAAAAACGGTATTTGGCGGAGCTTCGTAGGGAGTCCATTCCACGTCATGGGGGCAGCCACAGAGAAGGCACGGCGCTGCCGTATGGCTTTCCGCACGCAGGGAACAATAAGTTCAGTTTGCACAGGTGATATAGGGTTCGTACATACAGAACATGTAACTAGGCCTATAACATCCCTGTCAACATAAAAAAAACAAAGAACTTGAGTACACGAACGATGAGCTCGTGAATTGAGCAGAGCAACCACGATCAACGAAATGTCGAAAATGCAAATGGTTAAAATACAACCTAAGCGCAGTTAAAAAGTTAGCTACAACACGAAGTGGATCTTACTCGATTCTTGGAAAGGAACCAGAGGAAAACACAGCTGCTGAGTAGATAATGGCTGAGGTAGCAAATGGCTAGACGTTCTGAGGTAAATGAGGGTCGTTAAGTGATTCAACTCTTCTGGGTTTCTCGTCGAGTGAGTTGGTTTTGCTGGCGAAGATGATTCCACATGAAGTCCAGGTTGAATTAATCTTTTTGTCACTGGTCATCTTGCGAGTTAGAGCATGAATATGCGATTTGTTTTAGTGTTGTGTTCATTGATATAAACTTGGGTCTCTTTATGCTCTGAGGTCCTGATCGTAGAGATTTTCTACATGCATTAGAATAGACCAGGTTTCTAGCACCGTGCGAGGAGAATCTGATCAAGAATGGACGATGTTTGACGTTGATTCCCGATGACATTCTATGGGCATATGAAATATCAGATTCATTGATATTTAGACCCATGCCGCCATGCGAGTCAGCAGAGATCCATGATCGAGGTAAGTATCTTCTTGGGTAAGCTTCCTTGAAGCTTGATGTTGAATTGCGAGTCCCGCTGAGGTTTGATTGTTTTGAGGTTCTGGAACATTATCGAATCTCATTGAGTTTTCCAGCTCGTTTAAGCGACGAGAGAGGAATTTATTTTCGTCTTCTAGGTTAGACATTGTGCGGTTGAATTTCATCGTTGCAGCTGTAATAAGGTCAATAGCAAATTTCTCCATTGTTTGCTTAAAAGTAGACATAAAGTTCTCCATGGTGAAGTTGAGATTTGTTGGTAAGCCTAGTCGGGTAGTTAACGTACTAATTACACGTTCAGCCTGAACCAACTCAAGCAAGTCTTCAACTTTCATTACCTTTTTAGACATTCTCAAGTGGTTGAAAAATATTAAGTTTGTATCCAAAGCTAGTTCCGACGACATTGATGTCTCAGCGGAGTCGGTTGATAGGTCCGTGTATTTGTTTACGTCGAGTGTTTGGACCGTAACCGCCGACCGTGTCACTTTCGTTCGTTGGCACTCACACATGAAAAGGCATAACTGAACAATTTATGCCCAGGTTAACTCGAGAGACAACATTATCCTCGGTGGTTAACATTCGAATTTACGCGTGGCTGTTAAATGTGAGTTTCAACGAAATTCGTCGACCGCAAACATCCACCATGTGTTAGTCAGCCGCCATCACGTGACCCCAATAATAATAATAATAATAATAATAATAATAATAATAATAATAATAATAATAATAATAATAATAATAATAATAATAATAATAATAATAATAATAATAATAATAATTGTAGAACAGGTGAAAAACAACAAGGCACGGAGACCATCTTGTATGACTGCGGAGATGCTTAAGGCACTTGATCAGGATGCATGGTATTGATTGGCTCTATAATCTATATAATTCTAAATGACTTCATGAACGAGATGCTATCAGATGATTTGAAGGCAAGTGAAATAGTGACAATCTGTAAGCAGAAGGGAGATGCACTGGAGTGCGGTAGCTACAGAGGGATAAAACTTCTAGAGATCGGGCTTAGGTACCAATTCCTTATAAGCTTATATACACGAAGGCGTGTACTGCGATCTCTGGGAAGTCTCAACAATAAAATAGTCACTGGAATTGTTTAAGAAGTGGAGGGACGTATCAGACAGCATGTCAAGATACATGATAATCAGTTTGGTTTCATGACTGGTAGGGGCACAACGGACGCAATCTTCATACTAAGGCAGGTGCAGGAAAGGGTACTTGAGGGGAACAGCAAGAGATACTGGACCTTTGTGGATTTGGAGAAGGACTTCGATGGAGTGCCAAAGGAGGTAATATACTGGAGTCTGAGGGAAAAGTGATGGAGAAAATCGTGCGACTGGTAAAGTCCATGTATGATCGGGCACGCACTTCGGTGAGGTGCAGGGTTGGCAACAAAATGAAGTTTGAAATACGAGTTGGGGTACGCCGAGGATCATGCCTGAGCCCACTGTTGTTTATCATCGTCATGGACGCGTTATCAGAAGACATCGGATATGGATATGCTGTATGCTGATGAACTTATTGTGGCGGATGACTCAGCAGAGAACGCCCAGACAGGCTTCACTGGTTGGCAGAAGACACTGGAAAAGCAAGGGACTCAAAATAAATAGCAGTAAAACAGAAGTCAGGGTTTGCTCAAGGACAGATGAGGACTTGATGGTCATAGACGGCGAGGGAAATGTACTGATGAAACAGGTAGAGACCTTTAAATACCTGAAGTCGATAACGAATGCTAAAGGAGGATGCGAGCAAGCTGTCAAAAATAGAATAAAAATAGCCTGGCAGAAGTGGAGGGATTTGTCTGGTGTGCTGTGTGACCACAGGATCTAGGTTCGTCTTAAAGGAAAGATATACAGGACAAAGATAAGACCGGTATTGATTTATGAAGCATAAGTACGGACCAGGAGGAGAAAGGAGGAGGAACTTCTGGAGAGAACTGAGATGAGAATGCTAAGATGGATACTTGGGGTGTATGTATGCATGCATATATGTATATATGTTTGTATGCATGATTGTATGCATAGTTCGAGAATTCGTGACTTTCGGTTTTAAAATTCGTAAAAATTCGCGAATTTTTGGTCTATTTTAAAATTCGTTAAAATTCGTAAAAATTCGTTGGGCCATTGTTAGGCCTTTTTACATTGACACTGGGTTTTGCAAAAACAGCACAACAACACATGTGATGACCTCATGATTTGTTGTGTTAAGCATCTGTTGTAAAATTCAATAGGCCTATAAAAGTTTATTACGTAACCAGTTAATTTAGTTAAAATCTAATTTTTTAAAGATGAAAGAACATGGACCGGAGTGAAAGTATGTAGTGTTTTGGAGGAGAAGGAAAGGGTAATCCAAAAATACAGTGTTGTATTTTGTGACAAGGAATGTGTTGTTTGTTCTGCCCGAATTCGGGATCATTTGCATGGCGAAAATACAGAAACCAGTGTCGAGTGGGCTGTTCCTGACTCAGAATCAGAGGACGATGAAGTAGAAGACACAGCTCGGTGAACGTTGACGTTGTCAACCCTTTTTACCCATGTTTGGTTGCAAGCTGTTTTAGTGGCTGACTGGTGACACTGGAGCTGCATGGGGCACTGGTGGTTTTTCGTTCTGCTGACTGACACTCACAGTCACACACCCCAACTACGATAGAAATCGAAGTTCAAGACTCCAAGTACAACAGTAAC
Source organism: Allolobophora icterica (assembly GCA_963556255.1). NCBI lineage: Eukaryota > Metazoa > Annelida > Clitellata > Crassiclitellata > Lumbricidae > Allolobophora > Allolobophora icterica. The sequence continues at coordinate 24,027,532 of OY744617.1, forward strand.
TGAATTTCAGTGGGGGCCTATTGCTGTGTTGCTAGTCAGATATCTTTTACGGCTGATTGATTGCCTATGACATTGACATTTACTTGCTTAAAAAGTTGAAAAGTAAAGAAATAATAAAATTCGTTGCCATGGCAAAGAATTCTATTATTTTATTATTTTACGAATTTTTACGAATTTTAAAACCGCAGTTTTAAAATTCGTTAAAATTCGTGAATTTTAAAAATTCTTAAAATTCGTAAAATGCGAATTCTCGAACTATGATTGTATGTATTATTATTGTTGTTGCTGTTGTTGTTGTTGCTGCTGTTAATTGTGCTATTCTCATTTCAGCAAATATAAATGCTTTGATGGATGAAGCGAACTGTGAGGAGGTGGCTATCATGTTGTTGGTGACAGTAAACGACAGAGACTACCAATATTTCTCTTTGACATCATTCCGCTGCCCAACTCTTGAGCACGGAAGTGACAGAATCGTAACGAATCATCGAGGAGACCACATGATCGCTGTCGGAAAATCAGGTCATTCACACAAAGAAACAGTACTGAACATTTAGCTTTTTTGACAATCCTACTAACTGTAATGGAAAACAATTAAGGCGTCTGTGTATAACGATCCGAACGAAGCCCCAACGTATGTCCAACCTCCGGACCCACAGAGGGACAAGCGTCAAGGTGCGAACGGTGCAAAGTGCCACTGGAAAAGCGAGCGAGGATGATGGAATACGTTGAGTGTTATCTGTGACATGTTCACGTTCTAATGTAATTTGATCTGAGTTTATGTGGCGCCTTTAATGCACAAGTCGCCAATCGACGGTCGTTTCAAGTGAAACCGTGATCAAAGTTCTTATGACACAAAACCTGTGATATTTCATGAATCACGAGCAAGATGACTCAGTCCATTGCACCATTGAAGGTGCTCCACCGCTGACCTCGACTGCATCGCAACTGCAGGATATCACAATTGGAGCCTATCTCCATCGAAGACCGGCGCCGGTTGCTGCGGTCGTCGTCACTCGTCACCCTCGAAGTCGTGTGAACTCGACCCACTTCCATCGCATGTAATTAAAAACTTTGTGGGTGATTAATTACCAGTGTTTCGTATAACATTGTTTTGGGTGAAGGCCTGCTTTCCACTTCTCAGAGACGGCTTCTGACAGCCTACTGTTTAGCATTCTCCTAAAAATCAAGGCCCATTATCGACCTATTTCCGCCTTATCTTTCTGGGTTGAGAAATATGTGTCGATGCAGCGTACACTTTGTCTTGAGGTTAACACCTTCCTTCCCAACTGATATTCAGGTTTCAAGAAGTTTTACGCCAGTCTGTCCTAATTCACAATCTTACTAATATTTTTGGGATGTTGATAGGAGACATGCTGTAAGAGGCTCCTCATAAACAATTCCTATACGATACGATACAGTGAGTGTGGCCTTTGACACTGTTGACCACGGGATCACTTTAAAGTGTCTTTAAATCTCGAGTTCACTGTCGTATGTTGGCCTCTGTCGTGAATGCCTTAATTCCTCTATGGGTAACTCGAGCAGTAATGTTTTGCTACAAAATGGTCTGATTGATTCGTGGTCTTATTTGATGTTCCACCGGATTTCATCTAAAGGGCTCCTACTCTATATTCTGTACACTGCTGAAGTAGGCTAAACATATTTCTTTCTTCTTCGGAACTGCGGTTCATCAATATGCTGATGACAACAAGACGTATGTCTACGCACGAGTTGTAGAGGCTCTCTTCGTAGCGGATAAAAAAATTTCAGGCATCGGAGATACATGGATCCTGGATGTCATCCAAATGCCTCCGGCTGAACCTCGACGGACTCAGTACATCTGGCATGGAAGACCTAGTCAGATCCCTTAAATCGATATCCCTCATTTCCACCATCGCTCTTCTATTGTCTTTCTCCACTACTGTGCGTGATATAGTTATGACCTTGGGCCAGGAACTGACCCCCAGGCCAAGTAAAAAGAGTATGTCGAACGTGCTAACACATGCGTCAGATTTACATAATACGTCGCTCGCTTAACTCAAGTAGCTACCGCCAAGATGCACCTGTGCTAAAGCATTCACCACGGTTGACTATGACAGTGCTATCTGTTGTGTGTAGACCTCACTCTCTCCCCGATTAACCAGCTGCAAGCTGTAATAAACTATGCGACTCTGCTGATGAGCGTTATACCTTTCGCTTGAAAACCATTATTTTAGATCAGGCATGGGCAACTTCTTTTAACAGAGGCCGCCCTAAGATTTTAAGGGCAGCTCAGGGGCCGTAGGCCAGTCTCTGGCAAATTTTTGCAGATTCATTTGCCCCAGAAAATGAGACAATATTAATTTTATTCAAACTAAATATTCCGGAAAAACCGTAACGGTTAAACTTGAAGTTTACAGTAAATGAAAATAATTTTCATGATGAAAACATAATTATCCTAATACCAACTATCGTACAATACAAAAAAACAAGTAGTTTTAGTTTTAAAATTCCTAAAACTTTCAGTCTGTACAGTACATCCAGCTGCTTGGTGTGTGTTATATTTAATGATTCATGTGATATCTGACAGTTCTTCTATCGGCACAATCCGGAATGTTTGCTTTAATGTTCAAAGTGGCAATTCGAAGTTCATTGGAGAGATTGTCATCTGTTAGTCTGCATCTGTTTTTGCATTTTCATCTTCGAGAATTGTTCACAAATGTAGGTGCTTGGAAGAAGCGTAACCATCTCCACGGCATAAAATCAAAGTGAAGATGGCTTCTAAAGTTGCCAACCTACCCGCACTGTAGTCTTGTTTCATGCAGAGAGTCATTAGTCTACATTGATGCAGTGCCGGTCTTAGGGTATTTCGGGCCCCGTGCAGAGTATAGCCTACTGTTACAGTACGGGCCCATGACATAAGTCAATTTGTTTTTCATTGCTAATCATGTTATTTTAGTAGATTGCTACCAGGCATAGGAAGTGAAATTTAACTATACACGAGAATTCTGGATATAGAGGAAATAGACTTTTATTTTATTGATTAAAGACAAGATTTAATCGATACCCTAATAGTATTATTAGGGTCTCTTGTTCATTTTCTGTGACATTCTCGGGCCCCCCTAGTTGCGGGCCCCGTGCGACCGCACGGTTGGCACGCCCCTAAGGCCGGCACTGAAACTAGTTGTTTTAATGTCGGCCTACGTACAGAAATCCAGACATTCATGTAGGATCGGAGAAAGGGTTCGCAAGTACCAGGTACAATGATAATATAAAAGACATGTCAAGGGCCGGTCCAAAGGTCCTCAGGGGCCGGATCCGGCCCGCGGGCCGTATTTTGCCCACCCCTGTTTTAGATCGTGGTTTGGTGTTGTTAGGTCGGAAGCGCTAATGAGAAGTTTCTTTTAAGTGGCGCTATACAAATTTACTATTACGATTACGATTACCTAGGTTTGAGATATATTCACATTTTCATGAGGGATTTCCCTATGCAAAAACCCAGTTTAAGAACTTCATGCTTATCTTCAACTGCCTTGCAGGCTGTGTTTCACTCTAGCTAAATATTTCGCTCTCATCCATTCCTGGCTGCAGGTCCCTTTCCTCTGCCTCGCATTGTGACCCCGTTGTCCCACAATCCCAAATTTCCACGGGGCAACACAGAGGCTTAGCTGTCTGTTGTCTGTATATCGTCCTGGAATAGTTTGCAATCTACGAAATGAGCTTTTTGAACTCTCTTTGTTTTTGTTTTTTCCCCAAGCTAGTCCGTTCGATCGTGGCTTATGTTTTTAAATGGGAAACCCTTCTGAAGAGTTTCTATCGAAGAGGTTCTATATAAGTGAGCGCTTGCATTTGCACAAGCATTTTCATCTTTTTCCTGTGACTAGGTGATCGTGCAAATCATACGTGCAACTTTACGGTTCAGTATTGTCCCAACGGAGTTTACTATACTAAAAGCTTCTTAAAGACAGTCGATCTTCCAGGTAGGTAAACCAAATTTCAGACTTTGTATTGGTAAAGAGCTCAATTTCTTTTAGATTATTATTTTCTGGAAGCTATTGTTGTTTGACACACACGTGTTTATTAAAGTATTACAGGTTTAACAGATTATGGTAACACGTTGTTGCCACTGGCGCGTGCGACTTGTTAATCCAGAGGGGTCCGATTATCAGAGAACACTGAATGAGTCAGGGCTAACGAACCCCTTGGAGGTCTCTGAGCGCTGTAAGCTCCTCATCGAGGTCCGGGCGGAGTCCAGCTAACGCAGTTTGAAGTATTTAGTATGAAACCGAACCCCTTTGGGCTACATGGCTCTATGGTCTCCCTGAATGCACACTGCTTCCTGTAACCAGAGTACTGCATCTGCATCAGGCTGCAAGACTTTGTCTTAGACTCTCCTACCCAGACCATATCACATCTGCTCTTGTTCTCTATGCTGGCTTCCTGTCTGTGAGCATGTCCGCTTCAAGCTGGCATTCCTCATGTACAGAGCACGTACAGATCATCTGCCATCCTATATATCGTCCATGGTCACACCTTGTAACTCCGTTTAAAGAAGCTCCTCTCTTCGATCAGCATCTGCTGGAAAGTATGTCGTTCCTGGTGCACGGCTTGTCTTTGGCCGGCGTTCATTCACATTTGCCGGTCCCTCCATCTGGAACTCTCTACCTCCTCATGTTCGCAACTCTCTTGGCGAGACTGTCTTTCGCTCTAAACTGAAAACTTACCTCTTTGAGTCTACCTATAGCTGTTAATGGCTGCCCGGCTTCAATGTGCACTTCTGAACTTTGTAAGTAGGGCACTATCAACTTACAGTTATGTTGTATTATATTGTATTGTACATGTTAGTGTGACTTTTCTAGCCGGGTTCAATGCCTGGAAGAAAATTGAGGGGTTATGAGACAGCCATCGTCGATAACGCGAGGCTCTTAACGAATATGAGGTCTGAAGAGCTTAGTAAACTCTCCCAGCATTGTCAAAGCTGAGCTCCGGAAGCAGACGAGTTGTGTCGAAATAAAACAGACCAGGAATTGAATATCTGACATCGGCTTGAGTATGCTTTTTCTTTGTACGACACTAGTCTTCTTCTAGAGAGCAATTAATAGTCACCGATGGAGTTACTCCTAAACTCTCATCGAATATGCATGAATCCCAAGGTTTATTATCTAGGTTTCAAGTTTAGTTCCGGATCTCTGGACAACACTCGGCCAGAAGTGCTACTGCTTGTTGCCGTCCTGCCTCCAGAGTAACTCCTTAGATGAATGTTTTGGATAATTTGGCTGCGACTTGAACACCACCATTGCAACTATGCTACAGGACACATACTGGTTCATTCACCGACCAATAAAGGATGTGAAGCTGGGTTGGCGCCAAATGGCGTGATTTCTGCATCTGTCGGTGTCGTATCAGCACATTTAAGCGGCCACCCATAGATTCCAGATCATCCAACAGGCTGGAGTCATCTACAGTCTCTTTGGTTGCAACGCTCTTACTAAGCCTGTAAGTCACTCGACCATCAGAATAACCCATACGTGTAAAGTTTATCGGCTCTTCTACTTATCAACCCACATACTTTACACTGCAGTTCTAAGTCCCAACTCTTTCAGAATTCCTATCCTATTCCATCCAATCCTCAGCCTTCCAAGCTTTCCCGTTCTCAATTAAACCCGCCTTAGCAGCTCCTGCACCTCCTGTCTCTCTCTGGCAACCGGACATCGGATGAGCTGGATCTTCCCTTTACATCTTTGGACAACCCATCTCACCTAACGCTTTAGAGTAGCGCTTTAGAAATTCGAAGTTTACCATTTCAGTTGCGTATATCCACCCCCCACCCTGTCGGAAGTGTGTTTGGCAAATGCCCTGATAAATTGCTCTTGCCATTGGTTGGGTGATCCACCGCAGGTCGCAGAGTCATTAGCCTCACACGAGGCTGTAAAATCTTTCAGTTGTCTCTCACCTCAACGAAGTGTTCTTCTGATATACGACCAGATATAATTATGGTATGAATTGGATTTTACTGGACAAGAGACCATCATTTATTGCAATAGGACATGCTTGAGTTGAGTTTGTATTCAGATGATAGATTCGATTCGAAGCAATTCAATAACTTTGGCTGATTTGGTCGGGTGACAAAATAATTATTCAAAGCAGATGCATTCTTGTATTTTTTGCAGATGCAACCAACTGCAACATAAAAACAACAGAACGAAACGTTCCTGAAACACAGCCGCAACGCAGTGATGCTAGCCAAGCTACTCCTACTACTAACAGCGAAAGTAATGGCGCTTATTCTCCTCTTTCACCCAGTGCAATTATTTATTTATTTTATTTATTCCGGATATTTCTATAGCGCCTCTCGAAGTCAACTACTACTCAGAGGCGCTCCCGACTGCAGCATTTGATACTGTGCCGGAATTTTCACGCCGAAGCGCCACGAGCAATTTATTTTATTTTATTTATTTATTTATTTATTCCGGATATTTCTATAGCGCCTCTCGAAGTCAACTACTACTCAGAGGCGCTCCCGACTGCAGCATTTGATACTGTGCCGGAATTTTCACGCCGAAGCGCCACGAGCAATTGCGAGTGAAGGACTTGCCCAAGGTCCGTACGCAGCGGCTAGAGTGGGATTCGAACCTGCAACCCTCCGGTCACAAGGCGCCGAACTTACCACTGAGCCACCACGCCCCACAATTGCGAGTGAAGGACTTGCCCAAGGTCCGTACGCAGCGGCTAGAGTGGGATTCGAACCTGCAACCATCCGGTCACAAGGCGCCGAACTTACCACTGAGCCACCATGCTGTAGTTTGATTTATAGAAGTCATGAGTGGAAAAAACCTGCGTCCAATACTTGAATCCAGGTAACCGAATTCGCTGGACCGTTCTGGGGACATGCGAACTGATTGCGCAGAATGGGAGTTCGTCGTTTGTCTATCGTCATCGAGGCTTACACTCCAAATCCAAACGAACCAACTCATCCGGAACTTTGGACTTCCTACTTCGTGTGTATGGCATTTGTAATGATTCAGCTCCTGTGACTAAGCCATGGTTCCGTCACGAATGATTTCTTCCGCAGAGCAACAAAGATTTCCTAAACATGAAGAGATTCTCAGAAACAGTCGAAATCGCCTAAGTAATGGTACATGGAGCAGCTTAAGAGCCTATCAAAGGGAAACTTGTTTCGTACAGTACACGAGTATTCTCATGCACTAGGTCAGCGGTTCTCAACCTGTGGGTCGCGACCCCCACGGGAGTCATCTTACGATTTGCCAGAGGTCCGCTGGAATGGTCAGAAATTGTAACAAAGTTGTCAGCGTAGTTTCTTAATCCATTACAGTAGTTTCCCAGATCTGTGTGTCGATAAACGCTCTCAAAGGCGCCCGAAATTGGCCCCGCCAACGAACATTGGGAACTACGGAAATAGACGAACACACGCAAAGCCAGCCAGACAGATAGACAGACAGACGGATTACCACACAGACGAGTAATGCGCGCTGCAGCCCGACTTATCGGTCGAATACCTAAGTTCGCCCGGGTGTCCAGCTACATGTTAGAGGTCCTACACTGGCTCCCAATCTCTCAGCGAATCGCATACAGGATTGCTTCCCTAGTATGGCGTTGTCAGCGGGGCCTTGCCCCGACCTATCTACGTTCCCTGTGCCAGCCTGTGCAATGAACCCAACGTAGCCGCCACTTCGTTCCTCCGAGAGGGGGTGCTGATAGTGCCGTTCGTCCACACGACCACCATGCAGAACCGAGCCTTTGCGATGGTGGACCCTGCGGCATGGAAGGGGTTACCCTTCGACATGCGATTGCTTCCTAGTACCCTATCTGATACCTTTTATATTAGATTAAAAACTTTTCTGTTTAGTCGTGCTGGAGTCGGGGGTGCCTCTCTGTAGCCCTCTTAAAGAGGCGCTATATAAATGTCCTAATGAATGAAACAAACAGCGGTTATTAAGTCTGTCTATGCCTCCTTCCCTCCCGCCTTACCTCTGACCCTCTTGAGGGGGAGGAGGACGAGGCGAAGACGGATTATAGCCTATGCAATATAACACGGACGCCCGAAATTCGCCCTGTCTACGAACACTGGGCACTAGAGAGATAGCCGTACAGACGCAATGTCAGACAGATAGATGGACGGACGGTCAAACAGACAGACGGATTGACACACAGACAAACAGTAGTTAGTAAGTCTGTCTATGCCTCCCTCCCTCCGGCCATACCTCTGTCCATCCCTACCGCCCTCCTTCTCTCCATCCTGCCTCCCTCCATCCTACCTCTGCCGTCTTAATGACGGGCAAATCCACTAGTATTTAATATTTTATGTAACTATGATTTCTGCGTTGTGCTGTTGCAAAGTCTGCCCCAAGGATTTCTGATCTGGTGAGAAAGAAGCTAGTACAGCCTCCTCATTGACGCTCTTCTTTGGATTGCGAAATTCTATCACAGGGCTGGTTATGATTGCAGTTATATTGTTTTGATGGGACTTGGGAGTTACAGTCAAAAGGATGACGGTACATGGTGTATGCTATCGTATTTCCTGGCTGAAGCAGCATAGTTTTAGTTCGCTATTGGTAGCAGATAGGGTGAATCATATGGGTAATGCCTAGCAGTGTTGATGCACACAGACTGAGCGGAAATAGAGAAACAGAGTTAATTTTGGTATCGTAGCTACAGGCATATGTGGTTCGGTTTGTAGGTGCATGATGCCGTACACGTTAGAGATGGTGGCAGTAATGATTATATTAGACGACAAAGAAGTTATATTTAGCATTAGGAATTCTGAGTCTCGCTAGCCAAGTAGATTGCATTCTGGTCGACAGAAAAGGATAGGAACACCAGGAATTTGGAGGAAGTGAGAAATCCTCCTTAGGTTGAGGGGAAGCGAGAAGAACTGAGGATATAATGATTGTGGGCAGCGCAGGAAGTTAGATCGGAGAAGAAGGTCGACAGAGGAGCAGCGGAGGAAGACGATAGACAGAGTCAGGACGGGAAGGCAGTCTGATCTGAAGTTTGGAGCAAGACGGTCGTGGGTAGAACGAAACGATGGTGGAAGGAGACGACTGACGGAGCACGGGTGAACAATGAAATTAAGATAAGCAGAGAGGTTTTATTTATTTATTATGATTTTTATTATCTGTTATATTTCTAACCTTATAATTCTGTAACGTGTGTTGAAAGTTGGCTTAATAATGCTGTTTGATTAAATGAAATATTTTGTAAAGAGCTTTGTCAATATGCTATCCCCAGGGTACGGTTTATTAAATTAATATACCGGTATTGTAAAATATATTTACTAACTTACTTACAAGGATACTAATAATAGTCCTGTCATATTTGTGGATGAACCGAGCCTTCGTCTAAACCTCCGTAGCCATAACAAATTAATATTTTATTAACTAATTATTTTTTCTGACAAGGATTTCCCATTGCGCTGCATGCAAGGTCTATGTAGCCAATTCCAGTTATAATTGTCTGAGAAATCTGCATGCTACGCTACCACAGTCAGCGGGCTTAAATTCTTAACCGAACCAGTCGAACGCAGCAGTATAGCTGCATGTAGGCAGCGGCCGCATCGGTATCTCTTTCCATTAACATCGCCTGCCCACATCCGTAGTAGTTTATATATAATTCGTTTATATTCAACAAACAGAACAGAGTGAATGTATATATATATATATATATATATATATATATATATATATATATATATATATATATATATATATATATATATATATATATATATATATATACTCTACATACTACTGTATATACTATATATACTGTATAGTAGTGGTAACACTCATGGCCAGGAGAGCATAAGGTACGCGGATCGACTCCCATAACCCCCCTCTAGGGCGGCGCCTTGCATGGCTGCCAAACCGTGTGTTTAATTAAGATATTGATTGTACTTTCATGTTTCAATATAATCTTGCTGCGTCTGTCGGTTTGAAATAATAAAGAATATAATTATTATTTGTTATTATTATTATATATACTGTAGATGTATATAGCCTACTACTGAATATATATATATATATATATATATATATATTTCTTCTGACTTGCAGCATGTGTTCGTTGACTTGTTTAGATAACAAGGCCTGAATTCTTACTAATCGCATGCGAGTATATTTATAATTTTCAGTAGGCCTATCATCATTCGTACGTATTTATTGAGCGCCACTGTATTATAACCGTCTATAACGTCGCTACAAGGATAGATTATAGCTAACGGGCATTTCACTAGGATTCCAGCCAATTAATATCGCAATAAGATCGTTTACTCTTTATGTTAATATTCGCAGTCTCTAGCGTATACATGATTAAGCAATCCTATTTTTAACAATCATTAGCGTCGATTCGTGTCATATTACTGGCAATTACAGCTAAACCGATATATTTATAATTCTATATCCTGAGCAGAGACAAGCACTTGATTAGTCTCGATTTGCCGTTCACAGACAGAAGCTTAGGCCCTACTGGATTATAATAATAATAGCGACAATTTAGATGGCGCCGTAACGCGGCCATACCGCTACAATAATACGCTTCATGGATGCATTATAATAGCGCAGGTTATTTATTAAGATTATTGTAGCTGAAAGTCTTTGGTGAGAGAGTGTTAGCGACCTCTAGCATTGAAGTTTCTTACATTCTTATTTGCTAGAATAATTATTTGCTACAGGAACTGTAGCCTTCTACCTTCAAAATGAGCTATTGCTTAAGTAAGGCCTAATTGTATTTAGTTACCGGCCTGAGTATCGATAAATATATATATATTGAGGAGAGCGACAATAGTATAATGTTTTCATCTATCGAAGCATATTTAAACGCAGATCAAAGGCTTATTCGTCTATGTTGAATTATAGCTGAATGAATCTTGAAGCAGCGAAGGCACGGCACTTACCAGTCGATAGTAACGCTTCGTACCGTGAAGAGGAAGCATAACGGCTTTTCGCCGTCGGATGCAAAATCTTTGGTCGCATGTACGCATTGTTGGTAGCAGAAATGAACTGGCTGAGAAGAATAAAAGGCAGAAGCAGAAGAGATAGGATTAGAAATGAGGTGACTAGAAGAGAGTTGGGACAAAAAGAAACAGTCATCGACAAAATCAGGAAGAAAAGACTGTCGTGGCTGGGACATGTGATGAGAATGGACAACAACAGACTCCCAGCTGCGGCACTGCACGGATACGTGGAGGGAACCAGAAGTCGAGGAAGACAGCAAAAAACATGGATGGATAACATACGAGAGGATCTAGAGAAAATGAACCTGAATATGAGAGAGGCAATAGAAAAAATCAGGAACAGAGAAACTTGGAGACGTCAAGTTGAGGACTCATCGTCGGCCCCGGCCTGACGGAAGAGAAATAAAGAAGAAGAAGAAGACGCATAGAAGGTTCCGGTCTTTTCACGGCCATTTTCACAAAGGAGACACGTTGTAGAGAATATGTGACGGGTCATTACAATATAAGCCTCTAAGCACTCTGAATATTTTAAGTTATATATTCCTCACTATTCTATGTTAAATTACCTTCAAAATGAGCTATTGCTTATCGAAATCGACTATGTGCTTGTGATGTTATTGAATTTTTACACTTTCATCCTGTGCAATACAAAATGTCGGGAAAATAAGATTTTATGAATCTATCAGATGCATATATCAGATTGGCATTGGCAACCATAGGCTTGACTCGACCAAATTAAATGAAAATTGGCACACGTAGACTACTGACGCTGACAAGTATAGCTGCCAAATATGAGTTCAAACTTTTAAATGATGAAAAAGTTATTCGAGAGACAAGTAACACATTTCCTGTGAAAAACGTGACAGCGGCAAATATATTTTTACGTTAAATCCTAGTACATTAGTTTGTAGTGTAAAGTTGTTGGATAAATTCTTCACAGTTTAATTAAACTTGACATACATAAACTATTAAGTTAGTCAGGTATTCCTGCCAAATTTAAAATAAAAAAGCTTTAAACTAAGAAATTTATTCAAGTTGCAATTCACAAGTGTTCTCGAGAAAAAATTACGAAATCGTCAAAGATTATGATTTTCTACTTTTTATAGCAAAATGCAAAACTAAATCTTACATTTTCTAATGAAACATAATCAATTTATCTGATCCCCAGATACTAAAAAATGGTGGAAATAACTGATCACATTTGAACCTTTACTTCCACACATTCCCTCGTCGATAAAATAATTTATTTGCTTCGCTGCAAACTTCAAGAATGCCACATTTCCTCGGAACCAAATAAATACATTGGACCGGGTTGTACTGGGTCACTATGATAATGCAACGTCCGTGCACACAACAGAAATAACAACATCTGTCATCACTGTGTTGCTGACTTCATCAACAGAATCAATGGGTAAATCATTTGTGAGTTCCGTTTTCAACCAAATGTGGAACTATGTCCGTGGTTCCATCATCTTCGCCACTATTCTCAGTCTCGCTCTTTCGCTGTTGTGGTTTCATCCCTATGGAACTCCCTTCCCTTGGTACTGCGTGGGACAATATATAGCCTACTTTCTAGGTTCTCTATCTCTGTGTTGTTCATCGTTTAAAGTATTTTCTGTTTCCGCGTGGTTCACATGCTGAGAGCGCCTCTGAATAGTTCACACTGTGAGAGGCGCTTTACAAATTCCCAGATATCATACCATATCATACTACATCAGTACCCGATCTTACGGCCAACCAGTTGATGCGTGCCTCTTGCAGGCAGTAGCAGAGAGCGAGAATCATGTACTCCGCAACTTATTCCGTGTGAGAATTGTAGGAAAAGGACTGTGGGTTAGGCTTTGATCCATGTGGAGTTGAATATTTTATTCGTATTTTGCAAACTGATGTCAGCGAAATTTGAAAGCAGCAGATTTCAACACCCTCTGATTTGACGTAGCGCTCGTGAATAGGCTGGTACCCTGCACTTGGCCTTCGAGTGGCGCTTTAGAAGTTTGGATATTACGATTACTAGCAGTTTTGCAAGTTAAACTCGCAATCAAATCAATGTCTTTGTTGAGAAAATGAAAAATGCATACATGATACACCATGGAAATTTCTTCACTTTGTCAGAGATTCAGAATCAATTAATGCTAAATCACACAACTGATGGGGTTGGAAACGACCTCTGGAGTGCGCAATGAAGACTCAACTGTGGAGGGTCCTAAAAAAGACTCGAGGGATTGAATACTTAACCTCAGACAATTCTCGCCCTGTTTATTAGCCCTACCGTCCCTCAACCTTGAATACTGATACAAGTTTCGGTATTGAACCCTCGATATAAAGTTTTCGCCGGCGCTCTTATGTCGACGCTCTTATGTTGGCGCTCTTTTTTCGGCGCTCTTTTGTCGGGCGCTCTTTTGACGGGTCACCATATAGAAATATAGGTTGTGTCATTGTCTCGTATATTTGTGTCTTGGTGTTCTTTGTTAATTCTCTGCTCCTCCATATCATGTTCATTATTCAAAATGCTCGTGAAGCGCGTCCAGTTCTTCTTTATATGTCTTTTTCTTTGCTGCCATCAGCGTTTATTAGTCCTCCTAGATGGACGAATTGTTCTACTTGCACAATAGCTTCTCCTTGGATTGCGATAGTTCTTGGTGTCTCTTTGGTCTTTTCAATCACCATTGATTTGGCTTTCTCTGCGTTGATCATTAGGCCAAATCTTGTCCCTACTGGTTTCGTCAATCTGTGTCGTAATATCCTGTAGTTCTGGCTCGCTTTTAGTGAGGAGGCCAATGTCGTCAACAAATCGGAGATTATTCACCAGCCCGCCATTAAACTTTAGTCCTGCCTCGGTGTTGTCAAGGCTGAGTGACATTGCTTCTTCCAACACTAGGTTAATAAAGTATGGGGATAAGATGCATCCTTGTCGTACTCCAGTTTTCGTGTAGATTCCAAAAATGTTGAATTTGCTAAATCAATAATTTGAAGGAAAAACACTTTCAAAAGTGATTTGCAGCGTTCTACCTTGTGCGACTTTCGACTCATTTTATAATGACAGGTCACATATGTGGTTTTTATTTAATATGTGCTTTAAAAGTTCTGTAAAGTGTTTTATCAGCCTACGGAGTAAATGGTGGTCAATGGTCATCCTGTCGGACGGAGAGACGAAAGTTGGTGGAACTGATGTAACGGGCGAGAGCGAATTCTCCTGGACCAGCGACAAACTAGCCAATCGCCATTTCACGAAGGGTGCAACAAGCGAGATGGATGCATGATCAAATCTTGATCAAACACTGTCGTGAGTTACGTAAACGCCGTAAGAAACACAAATCTCGTTTTATCATTCTTCGTAAATTTAAGATTTGGTACTGGTATTCGCGAGGTATTAATCGATGCGCAATTTTAACGTTTTTTTTTAGCAGCGGCCATCGTATATTATTGTGAATTGCATTGTTTTTATGAGATTGTTCTTTAATTAAACCATGGATGCAACCCGCCATCCTGAAAATGGTTCTTAATCCCTCAAGGTTCTTAAGATCACGGGTTTCAGTTGGATTTCATTATCGTTTGTCCCAAACACCACAGGACTTAACCAAGGGTCAAAGTTTAAACCGAAGACTACCTGATTGTAGACAGGCACAATCTACATGTCCATCTCGTCATTTCTTATACGCCATCGCAGAAACTACTGAAACGTTGCAGTCGACATTATGAGCTATTGATGATAATGAATTTGGTTTTGAACAGAACAGAACACAACAGTCTGTTGATTATGAGACTAATGAAATAGAACAGCATCAATCTTGAACACTTTAATCAGGTCAAGAAGAGACAGAGGGCATTTTAGAAACGGATCATCACTGATGATTCATCAGTCATTAATATCAACTTCGCAAGTTCCATCTCGATGCAGAGTTCATAGTGTAAATACAGTTATAACAAAAAAGCATCACGTGAGTTCGAGTACGCCACACTTTTACGTTTCACATAATCAGTTGGATCATTTAGTATCATCACCAGATGCTTTTGAAATCAATCATAGAGCCATTACAATCTCATGTACAGAGCGCAACAGAAGTGTATATTAACACACAGACTCAGGTTAAATATTAGCAAACACACACTGATGAAGCAATCGATATGACAGAAAGCGCGCAACGCAGAATGAAATTAGAATGTATGGCATTGTTTTGCCCTTCTAATTTCATAGGCGCTGCACAAGAGACTCCAAGATAAGTCATTAGTTTGTTTAAATTGTGGAAAGGTTTGGAGGGCTTGTAAGATTCAAAGGCGGGATCTACTTTTGCATAATTTTTTAGAGGGAAAAGGTGCAATGTGATCTAGTACTTGGCTAAGTTTCAAATTTTAGACCAATTAATTGGAAACTTCTTGAAGCGTTTTACAACACATGATCGAACTTGGAATGATACTGGACTGCTTTGACAAAGTAGGCATTCCGAAACTTAACCGATTCAGGATTTCGTAACCGAAATCTTAGTCAAAGCTGAACCGCTAGAATTAACTAAAGAAGCCATTTTTAACAGCATACTGAATGGAATTAAAGCAGAAGTAGGCTACGTTGTCATGAAATACAAGCCAATGTCAAAACTTAGACGATATTGTTGAAAATGCAATTCGTTTTGAGATTGCCAGCACCACTGAAAATTATGAATTTCTTAAAATGAAATTTAAACTTCAAAAGCAGATTGCAGAGTGCAAATCACGTACCATTTTACCTGTTCGAGGGCATGAGATTACCTGCAGAGAGGCTGGCAATAGGACTATGCATGAAATAGCCTAAAACATTAACAAGGCTAACCTTTCATGGGAGGATAATAAACTAGAGCATCTTGACTGTGTGTGTGAAATGGGGCAACAACATCCACGAGCGAATTTCAGAAGGCAAAACCGAAGCAATCCAAAGGGCCAATGAAATTTAAACGGAAATTTAAAAAAAAACAGGTTTCCATCATTTAAATCGTCTTTGAAAGTAAATTCTAAAGCGTTTGCGCCTAACTTTAATAAGTTCATAGCAAATTTTCTGAATTCTTCTCCATGGGCTCCACGTTTTCAGGTGGATACACGTCATAATCCATGCAGCAGATGTGCATATGTGCATTATGCAGCTTTTGTCCAGCTAAAGGAGCTAAAGGCAAGACATATATTATTTTCAACCATTTTGCTCAAGTTTGCCAGAATGTTTCCAACTATGGACATGATACTGTTTCACAGGTGGTGAGAGGCAAGAGACATCGACATCTAAAACCAATTAGGAATGACAGAGGTAATGTGAGGCCCCTCACACAGAGCTTATTACACGTCTTCAAATGTTAACAATCACAGTAAGAATGGGAAAGACACAGAAGCACGACTTTCTCTGAATGATTCTGGTGAGATTTCATTGTTTGTTAATGAAAATGCATATGCATGCTTTAGTTGACTAGTCCGAAGTGCAATATCATTGAAGTATTTTAACGATCCACCTAAGCACCACAAACTTGATACCAATGTGAACATTTCCTTTGTGAGACCTTTGATTCATCAACTGGCCGTCCCTAGATCCTAATTGCGTCAACAAGTTTTGGAGGTTTATCATGAAAATTTGGCACACCCGGGTTTGGATAGGTATTATCTAATACTTAATCAAAGGGTTTTTTGGAAAAATTTCTATAATGCCTCATTACGTAACATTTCTTCAGTAATATGTAATGTAATGTAATATAAACATTTTTAAAGCGCTTCTCGCAGCAGAGCTATTCAGAAGCGCTCTCAACGTGAGAGGCTCGTGCAAAAAGAAAGGTCTTTAAGTATTTAAGTGAAGCTGGTGAAAACTGGTGAAAAATATATAATATATATTGCTTCTGGTTGAAACGAGTACGAAATTTCCTTAGATGTTTACGTTACCTTATCAGAAACTGAAGCTGTCGCCAATGTCTTGAAAATCCCATTTTGACCAGGTATGGACCTCGTAGGTACCTTCTGACTGACAGAGGTCAAAACTTCATGTCAATGCTGGTAAAGGAGGTTTGTGCACGATTCAATGTCAAACGAATACTGCCATCCCATTATCACCAACAGACAATAAGTCAAGCAGAGCGTTATTTCTCATCTTTGTGGCAATCCTTGGAAGCTAATTGTCTTAATAAGGAAGAACGGGATAAGTTCTTTCAACGATTTTGTATGTTCACCGGGTCACTCCTTCAGCAGCCAGCACCCAGTTTACTCTACGGTCGTGACCAGGCTATGTCTACCTTTGGAGAGTGCATTGGATCCAGCTCGAACAGAAAAGAAAACCGCAGACAGTGAATTATTGCCAAAATTTGAAATGGCTAAAGAAATTGCTAGGTCCAACGTGGAAGCAGCACAAAGTCGATTCGAGAAGCAGTATGATAAAACTTAGAATAGCAGTTTATCAACCGGGTACATATGTTTAAGCATGACCCACATACTCCTAAAGGTGATTCTCCATAGCTAAGACGTAAATTTGAAGACCGATATTATGTGGTACAGAGAACGGACAAGGATACGTACATTCTCAGAGACGCTAAAGAAACTCATAAACACCCTACTCCAGTTTACGAGAATCGTCTTCATTTTCACGTAAGTGATAGGCCTAGAGACATTTTGTTCGCAAGATTTGAAGGATTGGGATCATCATCCGCAGCACCGGAAGCTGACTGACCAGAAGTCACAGATTGACAGGCGACACAAATCAATTATTTCCAGCAGGACACTTCACTGGATGACCCTAATCCAGAGACTGTGAACGCACCAGATCAAGATCAACCAAGTCCATAGTCAAAAATTTGTGAAAGTGAAGAATTTTCTCCCCATTGACGGCGCGCATATGTCTTGCGCGCAATTGGCGTTGCACGAAAGATGAATGTTGACATTCTTCCACCCCGAAATCAATGAGAAAGCGCTTTGCCAAGGCCATTCTTCCAGAATTTCCTCTTCTGTCGATGTTAGTTCGACTTAGAACTTTGATGTCATCTTGCATGTTCCTAAGTTATTGTCACATCCTTCATTCTGTTCTTTTACAAGACATGAGATTTTTTGAAAGTCTTTGTAGAGACTGTAATCACATTATTGATTCTTGGTCACTTTTGAAAGCATGGACACTTAACTCTTTTTTTATTTCCAATTTTGAACTAGGCTTATATATCATTACGTATATTTTTTATTTCACTTCAATGTCTCGCTTCTGTAGCGCTTTTCCAACTGGACTTCAGAACTGGACGTTCTGTTTTCAAGAAACCGAGTATCAGAGGGCTGGTTATGATAGCAGTTATATTGTTTAGATGGGAGTTACAGTCAAAAGGAGGACGGTACATGGTGCATGCTATCGCATTTGCTGGTTGAAGCAGGATAGTTTTAGTTCGCTATTGGTAGCAGATAGGGTGAATCATGTCGGTAATACTCAACAGTGTTCATGTACACAAACTGAGCGGAAATAGAGATACAGAGTTAATTTTGGTATCGTAGCTACAGGCATAAGTGGTCAGCTTGTAGGTGCATGATGCCGTACACGTTAGAGATGGTGGCAGTAATGATTATACTAGGCGAGACAGTAGACGATAAAGAAGTTTTATTTAGCATTAGGAATTCTGAGTCTGGCTAGCCAAGTAGATTGCAATCTGGTCGACAGAAAAGGATAGGAACACCAGGAATTTGGAGGAAGTGAGAAATCCTCCTTAGGTTGAGTGGAAGCGAGAAGAACTGAGGATATAATGATTGTGGGCAGCGCAGGAAGTTAGATCGGAGAAGAAGGTCGACAGAGGAACAGCGGAGGAAGACGATAGACAGAGTCAGGACGGGAAGGCAGTCTGATCTGAAGTTTGGAGCAAGACGGTCGTGGGTAGAACGAAACGATGTTATAATTGAAATGATATTGTTGGCTTTCTCTAGCTTTATTTTCTTCTTAAATCTTAATTGTTTAAACTTTAAGTTTAGCAGCTGCCATTGAAATTTGTAACCTTTAATTGTAAGTCATAGTACAGTGCACAATAAATATTAAACTTTAGGTTATGATTTCATTTACTAAATTTTGCTTTTCAAATTTTGAAAATTATTACCAAAAAAAATTACAAATTGTTTTTGTTTATTAATGATTTATTATGCATGATGTGTATTGATTATCAAATGGTGAGAAGTGAAATGCATCATAATGGTAGCAAAAATGCAATGAAGCGGAGTAACCCAATCAATTTGATTTTTGTGGTCGCCACAACTTTTGGAAATATTATCACGGAGTCGCAGCACTAAAAAGACTGAGAAAAGCTGCTAGGTAGATGTAATGAACCATTTTATTCTGGTTTCATAAACACTGTACAGCAAAATTGCTTCTCGACTGAAGCAAATCTCGTCACCGGATGATGACCTATACCGTCAGCGATAAAAGCAATATTGTAGCTCTGGACAAACACCTATTTTCGCAGTCGCCAAGGCATACCTTTTTGCAACAATTCAGCAAAGAGTGCTTGACTGCGATGTTTTCATCAAATTACATTTAATGATGACACGTTCGTTAAATTATGCAATACATTTAACTAAAGCGTCGGAGCCGTGCGATCTTTCATCATAAGGCCGCGATGTTTTCATGAAATGTGTAGCCTCCCGCAAGCAATAGTTTCCTTAATAGGCCTACTCTATTTCAATTGGTTTCCCGAGTTTCAAAGTGGGCTATAAAGTGGGCAAATTGCCATTTAGGCCATTATGGACATATCTGAGATGAGTTCAATGTTTTTCTTCTAAATAAAGGAATAAAGCAAATAACAATAATAACACCATATTCAATATATATATATATATATATATATATATATATATATATATATATATATATATATATACATATATATATTGAATATATACGTATGTACGTATGCATGTATGTCTGTCTGTATGTATGTATCTATGTATGTGTGTGTGCGTTTTTAAAGCAGGTCTACCTCACAAAAGCAATGCCTCAGTGATTTAAAGTTCGCTAAGAAGTTCGTCAGTAAGCTAGTAGCAAGTGCTCAGATACATAATTAGAAAAGTTACCATACAGCGGGTGTTCAGAATTGTTCTACACAGGTTCTTTTGTTCACTGATTGTCTTCTGCAAGAATTGCCTTAGGTAGTCATCTACGTATATATATAGTTGCTGCCGCTACGGTTGAGTCTGCGTTACGTATGACCAAGATTCTAACTACGAGATTCGAATCCTTAGCTTAGTGAATACGGATCCAGTTTCTTTTCGATCCTATGGTCTCGCTCTTGATGTGCTGAGGGCAGTTTTGCATACCTGCCTGCCTTGTACAGACCTGATACTTCTTCTGTTCGATGATCTCCTGGCCCTCCGTGAAGCGTGGGGTTTTGCAGAGACCGTGGACCCGGACGGTGGCCCCGTATCGCGCAGACCAGGCGACGGAGCAGTCGCAGTGCATGGGGTTTCCGTTGACCCAAACATCCGTTCTTGTTCTCTTCAATCCGAAGTCAAAAGCACATGCGTTCAATGTTCTCAGTTCGTTTGACTCCATCTGGATCTTGGTCAGCGCCCGCATCCCAGAGAACAGCTCGTCCGGGAGGGTTCTCAGTCCGCTGTCCTGCAGATCGATCGATTGAAGACTGATCAGTCCTTGGAAGGCGCCCGGTTTGAGGTTGGCCAGCTTGGAATTGTCGAGTCGGAGCTCCGTCAGGCGGACCATGGTGGCGAAGGTCTGCCTGGCAATCATGATGATGGGATTGTTGCTGAGGATGAGGACCTCGAGTCTCTTCAGACCGCGGAACATCACCGGAAACAGCGCCGGAATGGCGTTGTTCGACAGATCAAGTTGCTTCAGACTTCGAAGACTTGAGAAGACTTTAGGTTGAAGGTCACGGATGCGGTTGTAACTCAGGTCCAGGTGCTCCACGTTATGAAGACCAAGAAACGCTCGTGAATCGACGAAACTTAACAGGTTTCCTGACAGCGTCAGCTCCTTCAGGTGGATCAGGCTCGAAAATACCTTCTCTTCAAGACTCTGGATGAGGTTCTTTTCAAGGTTCAGAGTCTCGATAGCCTCGCGACCGTATCCGAACACACCCCGCTTGATTGATTCCAATCTGTTGACGCTTAAGTCGACGATCTTCAGCTTCGGGAACCCGCGAAACAGTCCGAGGGGAAGATGTGGAATGGAGTTCTTGCGGAAGCTGACCTTTTCGAGGACTGGTTCAAGGCCGTGCAGGGATCGCGGGTTAAGAGTGAGGTTAACGCGGCGATTATTGCGCCACAGCTTGATGCTCTGTACGGAGACGTATCGGAAAGACTCCGGGCCAAGGTAACGTATTCGATTTTCGCTCAGGTCAATCTCCGAGAAGGTGATGTTGGTTGCGTTGGGGAGGAAGCGAGGTGCTCTCTTCAGGTAGAGCTCGGTGCACTCGATGACCTGTCGCGCGAAACAGAAGCAGGTGTCTGTCGGGCAACCGTCGTCTCTTGTCACTTCCGGTTGAACTGGCGTCAACAACAGCGACAAGAAGAGAGGCAGGAAGAGAGAACGGAGCACGTTTGAGAACATCTCGAGTTACAATCCAAGTAATAAATAGCAGAACTTTTTGCCGTTCGCTCTCGGCTCTTTCAAAGTGGGACCGTATGTCTGCCTGTATGTCTGTCTGTATCTTGGTCTGTTTGTCTGCTTGTGGCTCTGCTATTCTCTGTCTTCCTCTGCGTTCTTTGTTGTATACCTGTCTTTTCTCCTTTGTATGCGCCTCTATGTGTGTTTATTAGGTTCTGTCTTTCTGTGTGCGACTGTAGTTGCTCTGTCCTTCTTGGTCTGTCCTTCTTATTTCTCCTCTTCCTTTGCTGTTCAGAGGTGAGATAGCAATCAAATACGTCGTTTCCTTTCTGTGAGCGGATTCCGTCAACAGCGATGGGCAAATATGCGATGTTTGCCTTGAAAACAAAGAATTCAAACGCAACTACTGGTAAGTTGAGCCAAACGTACACTCGAATTGACTATTGCCTCCTCTGTCATGCTTACAATTTAAAACACGGCTCGCCTTACAAAAGCCGTCTTCACACATACGTGGTAAGTCTTTTATAAATAATACTATTTCTACTATTACTACTACTACCACAACTACTATCGGTACTACCACCACTAATACTATGCTACAACTATTTAGACGATGACGAATATTGTTATTCATATTAAAAATTGCTATTATTATCTAGGGCCTACTCGAAGTAGAAATGATCCCTCATGAACTCAAAATACTAGGTTAGGAGTAGAAAAGTTTGATCTCTGAAAGAATAGGCCTGGTACCAGCGTCGTTGTTAGTATTATTACTTTCCTAGGTATTGTACATATTGTTATTATTACTTATGTTGCTGTCATCATCATCATCATCCTCATATTCATCATTATTATCATCATCATCATCATCATCATCATCATAGTTATTATTATCACTATCATCGTCATCATCATCATCATCATCATCATCATCATCATCATCATCATCATCATCATCATCATCATCATCATCATCATCATCATCATCATCATCATCATCATCATCATCATCATCATCATCATCATCATCATCATCATCATCATCATCATCACCACCACCACCACCACCACCACCACCACCACCACCACCACCACCACCACCACCACCACCACCACCACCACCACCACCACCACCACCACCACCACCACCACCACCACCACCATCATCATCGTCATCATCATCATCATCATCATCATCATCATCATCAGATCATTAGTAGCAGCAGTGTTAGTTATAGTAGTTATGGGAGTAATTTTGGCCTCATCATCCATATCTGTATCATCAACAATGTTTGATTCATCATAATGACCCTATTTGTCGTTTTAATTGTTATCGCGCACAATACGTGATTTAACCTAAATTACACAAACCCCGCTGTCTCTCGAAATTCTTCCTCACAGTCGACCAATTTCCCAATTCGTCTGCTATGTGTCTTGTTGACTTTCTGCAAATTTCAAATGCTCATACTTGGAATCCCTCTCTTCCGCAACCGCTTGAAGACCATTTTGTTCGATCGTGGTTTCATTGTGTTAGGTCGGGAGGCCCTCTGATGACCCTATCTTGAAGTGGCGCTATATAAATTTGCAATTACCATTCCTTCTGCTCATCAGAACATACGAGAGAACAAGTCTAGTTACCTGTCGCAGAGATTCCAGACGGCTTTACAATGCGTGAACGCGTCACGGCATCTGACTACATTTACGTCTATCTGCAACTGCCCGTCCTAAGTCGCATGCAGTCCACGGCGGTACGATAGACGCAACTCATCGGTGGTCGCCTCCAACGCCTCAGCGCTGACCACAATATGTGCTTCATGGCTATATGCCTCCACTCTCGGCAGACAGAGCATGGTCACAAATAGCGACGCACGCAACTGTGTCTAATTAATTAGGAGGGTCCAGTGCCTGGACGAAACCTTAAGGGGTCTGGACCCTAACAACTAGGAGTCTGAGGGGTCTGGGACGGAGCCTCGGGGCAAACGCATTTTTTGAAATAATTAACATGAAGGTCAGCATATTTGGGCTACACGAACGACTCTTTGTTGAGTGATGCTTGTATCACCAGAAAATCAAAGTCAACATTCACCATTCGAGGAATTACATCCAAAACACCTAATGGGATCTACACGAATTCCCGGGGTCATGTCTTAACCTCAGAGGGAGTCCGAGTCTTAGGACCCCGGCCAGGTATGCAACTGCTCACAAGACAAAAGGTTATAGTTTATAGGCTTTTAGAGACAGTGCAATATGACGTGCTGTGATGTAACGCTTGTAGGGAGTTGGAACCAAGTAGACAAACCACGTGGGACGTAATCTGCCAGCCCTCTGTCGGTGACTCATACGCGCTCCTTGTCTCTAGTCTCTGACAAACAGTAAAGCATTTAAAGTGCTGCCTTGTTGGAGCTCATGCGGTCCCATAATAATCTTCGTCCCATGGAGATATGCAGGTGCCACGCTGTCGCACTTCAACTCGATCCCATCGTTCCTTCTCGTGTGTTGGACGGTCCTCCTGGAACAACAGTCTCTCCCACTACACTTACGTACTGTTACCTTTTACTCTGTGCATCATACATTGTATATGCTAACGGTATGAAAACGGACTTGTTTAGATCTGTTAGATAGTCATAGGAATAGCGTCTCTGTGAGTTACTAAAGGGAGCTACATTAAGCGTCCTCATACCCGCATGCAATCTGTAGGTTTTTATTTTATTTATATTTATTTTTATTCCGGATATTTCTATAGCGCCTCTCGAAGTCAACTACTACTCAGAGGCGCTCGCGACTACAGCATTTGATACTGTGCCGGAATTTTCACGCTGAAGCGCCACGAGCAATTATTGCGAGTGAAGGACTTGCCCAAGGTCCGTACGCAGCGGCTAGAGTGGGATTCGAACCTGCAACCCTCCGGTCACAATGCGCCGAACTTACCGCTGAGCCACCACGCCCCAAGGTCGCTCTTTTGAGCCTGAAGCTGGTATTCGATGCCTTCGATTAGGACTGTCAAGAACGTTGTATAGGACGCCAACGGTGGACATCAAGCGCTCGCCAGAGATTTTATGGTTGCCAACTCTGAGTGCTATATTACTCTTGGAGAGGCGCTATATAAATGCTCTGAATGAGTGAACATGCACCGGATGCTACCGTTTTCTGGACACCCTATATCCACTCTGGAGCAGATGGAACCTGATCTAATAATAACAATAATTATATTCGTGTTTATTGACAAACCGCAGTAACTTACATTGAAACAAATGACAGTTACATTACTATCCCAGTGTTCGATTATATATATATATATATATATATATATATATATAAACGATATGCATATATATAATATATATATGCCTATCGTCTATAATATATATTATATATAAACGATATGCATAAATATATAAACGATAGGCATATATATATGTATCACTGTTTGCCTACTTGGAACTTTGGAAGCGTATCAATTACCTTATTTTTTGGCTTAATGCCCAGTTATGTAGAGTTAGCCTACTGCTGCCTACCTCAGGCTTGCTGTTATCTGCAACCGTATTATCGTGGCACGTGCTGGATGGACTTATCTAGTGGAATGCCCATAGCTGAGTTCACTGCCTAGGCCTTTGTCTATCTATGCTACAATATAAAGACAGAACTCCAAGACTGCATGAGTTCTTTCTCGGAGAGAGCTCCTGCTGTGCTCCGACTGGTAAGACTGCTTGTGTACGTACTCATCGGCTAGTAATTTGCATCCTCACTCATTTCATTTCATTGATATATTTTGGTCGTAGTATAATTGTTTTCATTCACATAGTAATAAACATTTTATATTTAATCATGCCCGATAGCGCATTGGATGACATCTGGCGTAGAGTGCGAGAGGTACAGAGATCGAGTCCCATAGGCGGACATGCTTTGTAGGCTGCAATTTGCGCCGTGTATTGCAGGCTGTCTGTTCTGTTAGTGGTTAAGATTTATCGCATAACATGTACATGTACAGCGCACTGCGTTTGCAGGCGCTTAATTAAAGAATAAATATTATTATTATTATTATTATTATTATTATTATTATTATTATTATTATTATTATTATTATTATTATTATTATTATTATTATTATTATTATTATTATTATTATTATTATTATTATTATTATTATTATTATTATTATTATTATTATTCATCCTGTGAGTTAGTTCACCCTTGTAAATAGTGTATCATAGTTCTTGATAGTACAATTATCAAGATCTTACATAACATACGTCTTGGCAGCCTGTTAGGCGCCCGCTCGTTTTATGAACTGCGATAGAGGCAGAGGTAACTAGTGGAAGGCTGAGTCGACCTATAGGGAGCTTACGGTTATCGAACCGCTTCTTTCAGGATAGTGTGTTCTTCGAGCAAGAGTGCTACCATTCATCTATCTCTCTTCATGACTTCTGATGTATCAACCTCATAGCGCTACATCAATCGATGGGAGCTTTAATTGAAATCGCAATTAAAGATCCTAATCCGCTGGAGAACCCAGGTCGAAATCCGATAGGTCAGAGCAACCGGAAGTAAGGGGATACGGTGGACGAGCAAGTTGAACGCTTCCGCCGTTACCTCAGAATTAAGAAAGAGATGGATGGAGGATGGAGAAGTGTTATGGCGGAGGAGGAGCGAGTTGAACGGAATGCCTGGAGTGTAATTAAGTGAAGAGGATAAGAGAGTTTGGAGAATTGGAATGAGTTTTGCATTAGTGATAGGAAATGAAACTGAAAGTATTCGAAAGGCTGCAGTAATATACTTCTTAAAAATGTAAATAATTTTTATACACGTTTTATAGCGACCGAATGGCCTCGATCCTTCTCGTTTTTCATTGAATTGATCGAGTGAGATCCTTCACCACCGCTGCCCGTTTGAATGAGTGCCACGCCATTTAAGGTCCCTATGCATGTACGAACCGTGCTAGCCTGAGATTTAAATCTTTGAAAAAACATCTAGGTTAAATATCTTAAATAAGCGACCTTTGGGAGGCGAACCGCGATCCGCCTGCTCTCTTACACAGAGGAATATGGGAAGTAGCCTACGTTCTTACTAATGTAGTAGTACGAACTGCGATATATAAGGAGGGGTGACAAGAGGGGATATCTGTACAACACTGTTGTCCTCGTGGGGTTGTGTCTTTAAAGTAGAGCATCTTTTAGTTGCGTTAGGCATCAGATGAATGGGGGTGGGGTGTGTGGCCAATGTGAAATTGTAAGCACACTGTACACCGTCTCGAGCGAGGGGCTATTATGCAGCGGCGTCTATATACTTGCCAGAAGTGGGTGGTTTAACGTTCTGGATAAACTGATCGGAATACAGTTTAATGAACATTTATAGTAAAATTACTTCTTAGTTCAGTCTTTAGATTGTAATAACTTTTGTCATGGACCATGCATGATGCCGATGTATATATACATTAATTTACTGCTCAGAGGGACTTCTGAGCCTCTTATATATAAATCGGCCGGAGTTCTTCCATTCCAACTGGGAGGTTAGCGCCACTGCCATCATGGCACAGTGCCCCTCACCAGTGGCGTCGCCAGACAATTTTGGTAACTAGGGCAAAGCCAGGGCAGTCATACAAGTAACCAGTGCAGAGGGCGATTTATGCCTTGAATAAATCATGGGCAGCGCAAACATTTTGGCAGGGCAACGACCAGGGCAAAGGCTTTTTAACCAGAGCATTTTGCCCTGGCTCGCCCTGGTGTAGCGCCGCCCCTGCCCCTCACACACGTTTTCCATAGTGTTTAATGTTACACTGACGAGAAGCAGAACAACCACAGGGTCGTAAACATCAAAGTGGACTGTATTTCGAATTAGCAGCTACCACACAGGAGCAGAGTCAGAGGTTATGGGATTACGGTGATTATGTTATCTGACAAGTTACAAGTATTCCAAAAACGTTTAGGACCGAAAGGGTATTTTGATATGTACTTGGAATAGCTCATGAATGTTAAAACGCAGTTGACACTTGCGTAGAGGCCTAACTCGTGCGACAGTTTGTATATGATCAACGTGGTTCCGAGACAGGCAAGAATGGGTACGATGATCAACAAAACGGAAATGAATGGCTCTATGGACTTATTTACTGTTATTACTATATAATCAGGTAATGAAATTATCTATCTCAACTCTTACTCTTAGAGTCTAGACACAGATTGTCTGAGAATTTAGCAACATACAGCTGACATTTGTAGCTTTAAAAATTTCAAAAGGTAGCAATGAAAGCTATTTATGTGACATTTATGGAGCCTTCCATTTTCGAATTAACGAATCTCAGTCTTTTTTAAAGCATCAGCGCGGCTTATCGGTGAGATTCCAAAGTTCGTATACAGATATATCGAATTGCGTGCTAGACATGCTGCATTGGTCGCCCATGCGAATACGCTTTCAGTTTGGGTTCCTTTTGATAATGCGCAACTGCCTGACCGGTTGTGCTGTGGTAATGGTAATTGAAAATTTATATAGCGCCACTGCAGAGAGACTCATTCATTTTATATCAGAGAGCGATGCATCTAAGTGTCATCTACTGCCAAGCTGACATAAGATCTCTTTGCTGGGCAAACCGTACAGGATGATTTGGATGGTTCCCTGTCTCTTACTTCGACAACCATCATCATCAGTGTCTACGCCAGCCATTTGGCGGCGATGGGTACGAATAAATTTTCTTTATTGTCCTCGGTCATTTGTCGTGTCCAGTGCTCCTCTCAGTGTTAGTCCAAGCAGGGCTGTAGTGGTAAAATTAGTGGTGAGTATACGCTACAGGTTAGTTTTCCGAAACGCTGAGGGGGATGTGCCCCCTCCCAGGCAAGAAAATGTTTTGAAATATGGAAACGATTTGGTGAGCGTGCCATTGAAAAGACGGAATTCCTCAATTTCTGATGCATCAACTATCCTAAAATTTATTGAAAAATTTATGTTTTTTGCATCCAGGTCAAGCCAAACAGAAATAATTAAATTTCAAGCTGAAATCTTGTTAAAGTTATAGTTTATACTCTACATTATTAAAAAATATGTCAAAGTACGTTCTGTAGGTGAGTACACGCTCTCCAAAAGGTGAGTAGGCCTATACTAAAATATATTTGTGAGGTGAGTATACGGTTTCTAGAGGTGAGTATACGCAGTATACCCGCGTATACCCTCGTCTACAGCCATGAGTCCAAGTGATGTTATTTCCTCATTTATATTATCTATCCAGCGTAGTCTTGGTCTGCCTTTGTTTCTTTTTCCTTCGAATCATGCATGTAGTGATTTGTGTGGAATTCGGTCAACTGGCATTATCTCTCGCGTCCAAAGCATCGGAGTCTTCGTAGAACGACTTTGTCTAGCAGCTTTGTCTGGATCCCTAATGCTTATCTTATGCTATCTGTCCCAGTTCACACAGTAGGCCTACAACATAATAACAGTAGCCACGCTGGGGTCGGTTCTTCATCCTGGCACAGGCTGCAATTCAGCATCCGATATGAACTTCTCCTTTGGGTATAGCTCCGTTTTGCCTAGTTGATGACCACCCTCCTGCTTAATTGTGACCTTGTATTGTCAGGTCGGGAGCACCCTTGTTGAATTTTGAGGTACGCTATATAAACCGTTCTTACGATTACCTGAAGGCCGAGATCAGAGGCGCCCGCAGGCTTAAAAAAATTGAACGCACAACCCTCTCGTAAGCAAATGATGTGGCCGCTTGCCCGCTTTGCTACCGTAGATAGATAAGCCTATAAGTAGGAAAATTGAAATAGCTACCATAGATAGAGTAGGCCTAGTGAGTAGCGATAAGCGTAACAAAAAATTTCGATTTTAGATGTTATCTAAATCGAAATTTTTTGTCTTATGTTATCAGTTCCAGCCGTTTAACAAAAATATCGACGCGATGCATATTCCTTGTATGGATTTGATTTGGTGAGTGGACGCACGTGCGTCCAGTGCGTCACGCTGCAGGCGCCCCTGGCCAAGATGTTATTAATTTCTGTAGACTTTCAAGCGTGTTCGAGTTTCGTAGTCCGACTAGAATCAATGGCCTGCCTGTCTGATCTTGTTGCCTTTCTGAATCCTTACAAGCTTGGTTAGTTTGGGCGGGTTAATGGCTGACATCATGCCTAATCGTATCGTAACGAATCATATCGTATCGTATCTATTATAAAGTGCCTATCATAAGAGGCGCTCCAAGTGCGAAACACCCAGTGAAAAGGAAGTGGTCTTGAGCCAGCGGAAAGAGGCACTTGGGTCACCAGCTAACAAAGAAGTACGTATCAGTGGAGAAAGCTGATTCCTAAGTGCCGAGCGAAATGCAGGCAAAAGTTCGGATTTAAGTCCTTGCTCGTGGGACAGGAAGATCATGGCGACCAAGTGAGCTTAGTGGCCGGAGAGAGGTAGCTGAGTCCGGGAAACAGATGAGGTTACAGAGATACTTGGGCGGAACGGGTGACGGATGGATCCAGGCGGTTTATTTGACAGGAGAGGTGCTATTCGTTTCGTCTTGGTACCAACATCTAACCTCACTAAGCTACAGCTGGTACCTTTATATTACAGTGATTACATAAAACTGTGGCGTCATCTATCGGCGACCGTGGACTTCTGTTCAATAACTGCTTCGGTTCAACTGGTAACCGATATTGCTAAAGCACCACCCACCGGCTTCAGACCAACAAATTATTAAGTGTAAACAAGTTCCTTACGGCCACCTGTAGTCTACTTGGTTCTCTCTGTCACTCTGTCTGTGTGCCTGCCTCTCTGTCTGTCTGTCTGTCTCTGTCTGTCTCTGTCTGTCTCTGTCTGTCTCTCTGTCTGTCTCTGTCTGTCTCTGTCTCTCTGTCTCTCTGTCTCTCTGTCTCTCTGTCTCTCTGTCTCTGTCTCTGTCTCTGTCTCTGTCTCTGTCTCTGTCTGTCTCTGTCTCTGTCTCTGTCTGTCTCTCTGTCTGTCTCTCTCTCTCTGTCTCTCTCTGTCTCTCTCTGTCTCTGTCTGTCTCTGTCTCTGTCTCTGTCTCTCTGTCTCTCTGTCTCTGTCTCTGTCTGTCTGTCTGTCTCTCTCTCTCTCTCTTTCGGACGCACTCCAGCGATCGTTGTCCTATCCACCATACGTCGACTTTGTTTTATTGGGCCAATATGCTATGCAGCTTGCATATCGCACACCACATCGCTCAAAATGCGTTTCAGTTGGTCTGCTCCTCGTTATGTAGTTTTGGTTCTACAACATAGCCTTTCTCGAGACCTCACTGGTCTTAATTCGCTGCGGCCTGCAGTGAACTGCATGTCTAAGGCCCATCTCAAGTGGAGAGCTCAGCTGCCCAAAGACCGCAATCAACGGGGACTTGTACGGTTGCCGTCTTCACTCTGACCTCCTTGGTGTCTATTCATTCATTCATTCATTTATTCATTTTGAAAATTTCATTTAGCGCCCCCTCAAGTTACCTACTCAGAAGCGCTCCCAGCCCAACCACGGCAATATAAATTGGACTCAAGTAACTTATAAAACATAAGCGAACCATTCTTAGGCAACAGGCGTATCTGCAATGGAAGTTGATTCCAGATGGAAGGGCTGACTACAGAGAAAGCACGACGTGCCTAGAACGAGGAACCAATTGAGAGCTCACCCCAACCACGGCAATATAAACTGGACTTACATGTAAGTAACTTAATATAAAACACTAACGAACCATTCTTAGGCAACAGGCGTATCTGCAATGGGAGTTGATTCCAGATGGAGAAAGCACGACGCTGCCTAGTTGCGGTATTAGAACGAGGAACCAAGAGCTCACCCGCAGAAGAAGAGCGAAGGGCTCGGCGGCCAGTCACATGAGAGACAGGACAGCAGAGCTCACGTAAGTAAACCGTGTCTATGTAACCTATGTTAACAGCTATGTAGGGGATTTATTCTTATTCAGGGCCTGTTTGGTCGTCGAGGTATCACAGTCTTATAAGTGCAGTCCTGGCAGAACGTATGTCCTATATACAGCAGAGGTGGGCAAACTACGGCCCGCGGGCCGGATCCGGCCCGCCAACACTTTTAATCCGGCCCCCGCAAGTCTTCAGAATTTTTTTAAAAATTCAGACCGCGATAAGGTTTCTTCGTTTAACTCACGTGGCGCTGCTCTCTTACTTAGTATTCCGGTCTCGTTTTTAGCAATAACTCTATGCATTAACTCTGCCGATCTGCCCCACTTCCCTGCATGCAGAGGTTTCTGCATATGATCTGTATACGCAGAAGTGAAATCCGTTCAAGTAAAGCTAATGTTGCTTTCAAAGCAGATGAAAGAACAAAACTACGGGAACTTTCCTTCCCTGCAGTGCAAACTGTCACAGTAAAAGAGTCTGGAGAAAAATATAGCCTTCAGCTGTCAAGTTTGACAGAAGAGTTCTCCAGATGATTTGTGGATTTTAAGTCAGTTGAGACTGAATTTCCTTTGCTTACTATACCGTTCACAGTTGAAATTCACAAATTATTAGCTCATAATTATACGGAACTTCAGCTGCAGAGTTAGCCGACCCACAACGTGAGATTGTTCTCAAAGAACAGCTCAAAGGATCAGAATTGATAACATTCTTTCTTCGCTTAAAAAGGATACATTCTTAAATCTACAAACTTTTGCTTTAAAGATGTTTGTGTTAGCCTATTCGCATCCACTTACATCCGTCAAAAAGATTTTCAACTATGAGATAAACAAATACAAGTCTCAGTTAAGTGATCTAAACTTAAACTCAAACCGTGAATTGCAACCAGCGCAATTACTGCGGATTTTTTATGGAGGGCTTGTTAATTAGGCCTAAATGCATGCATGTTCACAGTCACATACATCTAATTAATAACAGCCAAAGTGTATTTAATATATTATAAATAAGTAAACTTCTTTTCATGTTAGTTGCTATTAAAAGTTAAAAATTTGTTATCCGGCCCTCCGATTTTTTTTACGTTTAATGTGGCCCCATGTGCAAAAAGTTTGCCCACCCCTGTCCTACAGAGATGGAAGGGTCGAACACAGAGAAAGAGTTTTGAGTTTTGAGTTCAAAAGCTACAGTGCCAAATTCCCTTATCAAAGGAGATGGATCATGGAATATGACCTGGCTATCCCTGTTTGGCGCTGAATCTCTGTGTCATAGGAACAGTTCTTGGAAGCCGTCAACAAGGGCTTCCATGTCCTCCAGTGCGATTTGAATGCGAATTGATCATCGCATTGTTTTTGATGCATATAATAGTAGGTTATAATAATATGTTTCATATGCACAAAGCTACACCGGTTTCTGGCGACCATCTTTCATATTAACTAGATGGAGCTTCTTTGCCTAGCTGAATAGAGGCGTTGAGGCCAACGGCAGCTGCAGGAAGCAAAGCGTCACGCGAGAGAGACAGACAGACAGAGACAGAGATAAAGACAGAGAGAATGAGAGAGAGGCAGAGAGAGAAAGAGAGAGAGAGAGATAGATAGATAGAGAGAGAGAGAGAGAGAGAGAGAGAGAGAGAGAGAGAGAGAGAGAGATAGATAGATAGATAGATAGATAGATAGATAGATAGATAGATAGATAGATAGATAGATAGATAGATAGATAGATAGATAGATATAGATAGATATAGATAGATAGATAGATAGATAGATATATATAGATAGATAGATAGATAGATAGATAGATAGATAGATAGATAGATAGATAGATAGATAGATAGATAGATAGATAGATAGATAGATAGATAGAAAGAGAGAGAGAGAGAGGGGGAGAGAGAGAGAGAGAGAGAGAGAGAGAGAGAGAGAGAGAGAGAGAGAGAGAGAGAGAGAGAGAGAGAGAGAGAGAGAGAGAGAGAGAGAGAGAGAGAGAGAGAGAGAGAGAGAGAGAGAGAGAGAGAGAGGCCAATGCATGTCTCTCCTCCATACAAGGTGGGGGTATACCAGGATGTTGCCATCCATCGGCCTGGTTTCTGGTCCTGCTGTACCAGAGATAACGTTTAGGCGCCTGTGGCATACAGCCGGCTCTGCCACCTGGTGACTATGAAGTCTAAAGTGAAAGTGAAAGCGCTTACGTGTCAGCGTAACAGATCCGTGAACCTCTGATAAAGTGGTCATACAAAAAAGCATCGAGAAAGAGAAAGACGAGGAAGAAGACCGAAAGATAAGGATGAGAAAGTTAGAGAAGTATTCTTTGAAGACAGAATATGAGACCGCTTTGCCTACATCTTTTGTCGAGTTGAT
>OY744617.1:24066188-24071188 GCA_963556255.1 Allolobophora icterica
AATGCACGAAAATCATCAGTTATAATAACACCTAAAATCTTAACAGAGGTGACTCTAAGCACACCACTAGGCGGAGAAGGTAAATCTAAAATCCACGTCTACCAATAATCAACTCCTTAGACTTGGAATGATTGAGGCGAAGGCTATTCTTTATAGCCCATTAAGAAACATTTTCCAGTTCCTTATCAACAGTTGCTCTCATAGATGATCCAATAATAAGATAAGTATCCTCAGCAAACTTAGGCATTTATTAACATTATAGACCGGATGGAGATCCGTAGTGTTAAATATCAAACCAACACCAGACCTTTGGACAATACTGGCATTGATAGCAGTAACATTAGACATCTTGCCCAAAAACTTTGTTACATGGGTTCTACCCTCTAAACAGTTAACTAACCAATTGTAAATATTATCAGGAATATATAGAGTACCGGTAGCTAATTTCTTGGTAAGAGAACTATGCCTAACAGTATCAAAGGCTCTAGATAAATCCAAAGAAATAATAGCAACAGAATAATTCGTATGAAGAAGAGTTGTAACGTGATGCAAGATTGAAATTAAAGCTGCTGTAGTAGATCCTGTTGATCGAAAAAAAACATGAAACAAATTTCTTGAGCCTAAGAAGTTGGATATATGATGTATATGTGTTCTATATAGCTGGATATATGATATATATATGTGTTCTATCCAAACTATACATGACGATTTTCCGAAGGAGCTACTAGAGTACTAGACCGATGATAGACAGTGTTACTATCTACAGCTCGTCTCACAGTTTATACAACGAAGATCGATGAAGAGAGAGAGAGAGAGAGAGAGAGAGAGAGAGAGAGAGAGAGAGAGAGAGAGAGAGAGAGAGAGAGAGAGAGAGGAGAGACAGACAGACAGACAGACAGACAGACAGACAGACAGACAGACAGACAGACAGACATACAGACAGACAGACAGACAGACAGACAGACACAGACACAGACACAGACACAGAGACAGACACAGACACAGAGACAGACACAGAGACAGAGAGACAGAGACAGAGACAGAGACTAGACCGATGATAGACAGAAATAGAGACAGAGAGACATAGAGACAGAGAGACAGAGAGAGAGAAGAGAGAGAGAGAGAGAGAGAGAGAGAGAGAGAGAGAGAGAGAGAGAGAGAGAGAGAGAGAGAGAGAGAGAGAGAGAGAGAGAGAGAGAGAGAGAGAGAGAGAGAGAGAGAGAGAGAGATCCAAAACCTATGTGTCAAGCAATTAAAAAATTCGTTCACCAAGAACAGTAACTTATTTGTTTGGTACGCCCAGATAAAGAAAAGATAACCCATATAGCTGATTAATGATAAGGACTGGTTGATAATGCCTGGAGGATATGGACTGATTTCAAGCACTGTGGTTGGCCAGAGTTTAATGTCTTATAACGAGTCCAAATCCTTTGCTGAACAGGAAACAAGTGCAAAGCTTAAGCATAGTGTTCATAGTTTGATGTTGTATACTGATGGTTCTGGCCAGAGTTCTGAACTCTTTCGTTTGACTGCGTGATATCAAGAAGAAGGCAGTGTAGCGATTCACCCTTTACTCGCACTTATCGATGTTTTATGTGAGATCAGAGGTTAAAGTGGAGTGGGAATTGTGGGAGCGGCGTTCCCACTGCTCTCGAAATTCTTTGCTTGCGTTCCCACTGCTCACGCGTGCGTTCCAATGAAACTCTTCTTTGGCGTTCCCACTGCTCACCCAAACCAATTTAACCACTGTGTGAGGTTTAAATAATTTTTTTAAGATGATAGTTAGGTTAGAATGTATATATGGCTATGATTATTTAATGGTCAGCACAAATGAATAGACCAGGATCATAAGACACAATAATATTAAGTGAGATTACGGCCTATCGTGTACTGGATTAACAAGAGGAACAGAGACTCGGTTGAGGAATTTGAACTAACGGTCGGCACTTGCTACTGCTTTGGCTCAGTGTTGATGATTTCTCTCAATCCGTTTAAATTTCTTAAGTTACTGTGTATTGCTCAGTAAATGTAAATGTAAATGTACGCGAGTTTCTATAGCGACCGTATATGGCCTCGACTCTGCTCATTTTTCAATGAATTGATCGGGTGAGATCCTTCACCACCGCTGCCCTTTTGAATGGGTGCCACGCCATTTAAGGTTCCCGCTGTCGTGCTAGATTTAAATCTCCGAAATAAGCCACCTTCGGGAAGCGAGCCGCGGTCCGCATGCTCTCTAACACAGAGGCGCATGAGACGCGCAGCCAACGCTCTTACCGATGTAGCTGAGTAGTAGCAGTAGGCCTGTAAATTCAGTTTTCGACGAGTGACAGGACAAATTGCCAAATAGATATGGGTATCTATCATCAGCATAGAAATGATATCCCGGTGAACCCCAGTGCCCGACAGTCATTCAATGGGATATCAATCTCAGTCGAAAGGGGTCAGAAATTATTCTTGTTCAAGATAAGATAAGCAGTTGGAACGCAAGCAAAGAATTTCGAGAGCAGTGGGAACTCCGCTCCCACAGTTCCCACTCCACTTTAACCTCTGACCCCACATAAAACATCGATGTGTAAACCACTCTCTGCTCGCTCATCTCGTCCTCTTCGTTCCTCCGTCCGACTTGATCTCTTTGTCCCTCGATCGCGGACTTCTCTGACCCAACATCGGGCCTTCGCTGTAGTGGGTCCATCACTATGGAATGACCTTCCTTCCCCCTGCAGTCCGTAGTAGAATTCTAGAGGGGATCACACCTGCTTCTCTTCGCTGCCTAAAGACTTACTTGTTTACGGGCCTGTCACGTTGAGAGCGCTTCTGTATAGCCCTGCTGAGAGAAGCGCTATATAAATGTTCAGATAAGATAAGATAAGATATTTGGCGCATTGCATTTTAACAGTTTAAGAGCTGTAAACGATGCAGCAGACTAGATTCGCGGCTATTTTCTGTTTTATTTTCGTCTAATTCAGCTTGTTAGTAATTAATGTAAATAGGAATTAAGCAAGGGGTTCATCAAGCTAACACAGACAGGCAGATATGAGTGCGGAGTGTTAGGTTGTTAGCGAATTCTTTTACTGAGCTTCGATATCATTTCGAGGGCGACTGGCAGTGTACAGTCACTGTACTCATTTAATATATGGTTTAGTTAGGGGGCGCTTGTGGATAGTAAAGTAAACGTTTAAACGTTTCCTGTAGTGGAAGGGATTTGAACCCGGAATCTCGATCTGGGGTAGAAGTCTGGTACGGTAATCACGTGACTATCACGCAACCTTAACGGAAGAGGAAATGAGAGAGAAAAAAGGAAGAAAGAAAAAGGTGAGGAAGAGGAGAAGTAGGCAAACGATGTTGATAATGAAAAGGAAACCTGTGAGAAGCAGAAGGAGGAGGAGATGAGGAAAGGAATAGGAGAGGAAGAGGAGGAGGAAGAGGAGGAGGAAGAGGAGGAGGAAGAGGAGGAGGTAGAGGAGAAGGTGTTAGAGGAGAGGAAGAGAAGGATGAAGAGGAGGAGGTAGAGGAGAAGTGATAAGAGGAGAGGAAGAGGAGGAGGTAGAGGAGAAGGAAGAGGAAAGAAAGAGATGGAGGAAGAGGAGGTGGAGGAGGAGGGAGAAAGAGGAGGAAGAGGTGGAGGATGGGGAGAGGAAGAGAGGGAGAAAGAGAAGGAGGACGAAGAGAAGAGGAAGTGAAGAGGAAGAGAAGGAGGAAGAGAAAAATGAAGAGGAGGAAGAGCTCGAGGAGGTGAAAGAGAAGGATGAGGAAATCGATGCCGAAAATGAAAATGAAACATGTGAGAATGTGAAGAAAGATTAAGACCAGGAGGAAACTGAACAGACCTAAATAAGATTAAAAAATGCGGAAAAAAATTTAGGGCAACGAGTTCTAAATGGGAAAAGTCACGGCCATGCCACAGCAATGCGACAGGCATAAAAATGCACAAAAGAACTGTTTATTAGCGTTGTGTGTATTACATTGTATTTATGCATTTATAAAGCGCCTCTGGCAGTACAAGCTAATCAGAGGCGCTCCCAGTGCGAATAGCTCCGTGAGAAAAGAAAAGTCTTAAGACAGCGAGAAGAACCAGAAATTTAGGGCAACGAATCTGAGAACGACTCATAGGAGGAAGATCATTCCAAAGAGATGGGCCAGCAGATGCGTAGGCACGGTGTTGAGCGGCAGCCATAGAAGTTCGGGTCCTAGGGACCAAGAGGTCATGTCGGTCTAAAGAACGGAGGGGTCGGCCAGAGGCAACCGACAGAGGTCGACAGATAAGATCACAAAGATAACGAGGAGCTTTGCCCTGGAACGATCGAGACGTAAGGAAAAGAATTTTGAACTGGATACGCGCGGCAAGAGGAAGCCAGTGCAATTCCTGAGACATAAAAGTCGAGATACACTGGAACACCACCGCAAAACTCTATGCTAAACGTTGAAAACGAACTCTGTTGACAATTGTTTTGCTTGCTTTGGTAAAGCACATCATGTGTTATAACAAAGCAAAAAACCAACAGAGTTGTTCAAACACATGTATTCAAACAACTCTTCTGTTGTCCCTGGGCTCACCGATCCGGAAGAGATTGCCAAAGATCCATATTTAGAGATTCACTTGTTATTCGTATTTATATATGTTTATTAGGGTTTTGTAATGCTAGTTAGGATTAAAGGTGTATATATATATATATAGGCCTATATATTATGTTTGGTTAAAATTATTTAATTACAAGCGTCAATGAATAGACAAGCATCAAAAGACAATGGATGTTAGGTTAGGCTATAGAGAATAGTGTTCACCGTGTACTGGATTAAGATGGAGAGCTGAGACTCAGTTGAAGAAATTTTTACGTCGGCACTTTGATCATGATTTTGGTTTCGATTTTTCTCAAGACTACGGACGTCCCACGGTTCTTCCGTTACACGCGATCCGTCTAAAGCGGTGGATTGGTGTGTAAATTCAGGGACGAATCATTGGGAACAGTTGATGAAGCATTCCGATCAAGTTACTTCCTTTT
>OY744617.1:24078688-24086188 GCA_963556255.1 Allolobophora icterica
TTGATCGGATTATCTTCTCTCATACTCATACTACTTTTTCTTTTTATCTCGCTAATTTTGATGTTTGCTGTTCTGGATCTGGGGTTCGTTTCCAATTGTTTTTTTTAACGATTTGATATAATTTGCGGATTATACTCGGTCTGAGTCAAATGCATAACTTCATACCAAATACAAGCATCCTGAGGTATTTGAGTCCACTTATATTCTTGAGAACTTTGGACGAACATTTGATGAAATATGTTCTTTGACATTGTCTTCTGTCAGCCTCAACTCCTCTCTTCTCTTATCTCGCTAATTTTGAGGCTTATTGCTCCATAGGCGCCGACTCCTGGGTAGCTTTGGGTGAGAATGCACCCAGAGAGAAAGTTCAGTGGGTGCCTGGCACCCAGAAAAATCGGACCTTAAATTCAAATTTTTAACACCTAAGTAATCTCACAACTTGAGAAGTACAACTGTAACACAAATACCTAACATTGCACGATCTCACAGTACAGCCAGTACATAAATTATTTATTTAATCATTTATTATTTAAAATAATGAATAAATAATAACATTGGAACGTCCGAACGTCCCCGATTTCCAATACGTTTTCTAACCTCGTAACCCTTGACAAGAAAAAATTTTCTTTCTCCGAAAATCCGCTAGAACTCACCTATTTAAGGAAGGGGAAGGGGGAAGGGAAGGAGGAAAAGGGGTAAGGGGAAGGGAGGGAGGACCCATGCACCCAGAGACAAAAGCAAAAGTCGGCGCCTATGTGTTGCTCTGGAGCTGAGAGGTTCGTCTCCAGTCGTCTCCAGTAGATTTTTTAATGATTTGATATGATTTGCGGGTTACACTTTGTCTGAGTCAAAAGAATAACCTCGTACTTAATATGATCAATGTTTTGACATTTTTAATTCGTTCATTGTGATTATGTCTTTGATTACTGATTCCATTGATTAGATCAGTGTTTGCCAAAGTGAGTTCCGCGGAACCTTAGGGTTCCGTGAGGAGAAGACTAGGGTTCCGTGAAGAACTGGATAAGTTTTGGTTGAATGTGTTGTTACATTATAAATCAGACTTCGAGGTGAAGACAAGGGTTCCACAGAGAAATTTCATTTAAAACAATTTATAATCCAATTTTTATCGATTACAACTGTACATAGGCCTACCTCGATCACTGTTTAAAAATAATGTACCAGAATATTTTGTGTTTAGGTTGGGTTTCCGTCAAAAAATTTTCAAGTCAAAAGGGTTCCGTAGCCAAAAAAAGATTGGGAAGCACTGGATTAGGGCACCCCGTCAAAAGA
Source organism: Allolobophora icterica (assembly GCA_963556255.1). NCBI lineage: Eukaryota > Metazoa > Annelida > Clitellata > Crassiclitellata > Lumbricidae > Allolobophora > Allolobophora icterica. Next base: position 24,079,979 of record OY744617.1, read on the forward strand.
GCGCCCGACAAAAGAGCGCCGACAAAAGAGCGCCGACAAAAGAGCGCCGACATAACAGCGCCGACAAGAAGTGTAAGGTGTCCCGGCAAATGGTTCGCGAACAAATGGTTCACCGACAAATGGTTCACGACAAATGGTTCACCGACAAATGGTTCACGACAAATGGTTCACTGATGAAAGGTTCACATTCTAGTGTGAGCTCTATTATCATCGCTCATCCAGGTTCTAGTTTGAGTATGTTTTCATCGATAATCCAGCTTCTTGTTTTAGCTATATTTTCATCACTCATCGAGCTTCTAGTCTTAGCTATATTTTCATCCCTCATCCAGCTTCTAGTTTTAGCCACATTTTCATCACTCATCCAGCTTCTAGTCTGAGCTATGTTTTCATTGATAATCCAGCTTCTAGTGTGAGCTATATTTTCATCGCTGATCCAGCTTCTAGTTTGAGTATATTTTCATCGACAATAAGGCTCAAACTAGAAGTTGGATGGCCGATGAAAATATAGCTCAAACTAGAAGCTGGATTCTCGATGATTATTTAAAATATTAATTATTTATGGTGAACCATTTGTCAGTTAACCATTTGTCCGTGAACCATTCGTCGGTGAACCATTTGTCTTGGAACCGAAGACATTAAATACAAATTTAATGTTTTTAATGGAATGCATTGAAAAAATATAAAGGATTTATTAGCGGAATGCAACGAAAAAGATTACAAAGCAAATCATGTTTTCTTCCGTTCCCAATGCCACGATTCTGTTCGCGTCATCCGCGCGATTTAATGGTTATGTCGGCGCTCAACTATAGATATTACATAAAATACAATAAAATAATTGTTTATTTCCCATCCCAGTTGATATAACGCAACTGGTAACAATCATTGATAAATGTTTAAGTAATTTGTAATTTTTAAAAGTGATTTTTAACTTTCCTCAACCTTGAATGCTGATACAAGTTTCGATATTGAACCCTCGCCGGCGCTCTTATGTCAGCGCTCTTATGTCGGCGCTCTTTTGTCGGCGCTCTTTTGTCGGGCGCTCTTTTGACGGGTCACCCTGGATTAGATTGTCCGTTTTTGGTTCACGTAACCTACTTCGATACGGCCTTCGATACGGTCAATCATAGTATATTAATAAGTAAACTTGAACACTATGGCCTTCGAGGGATAAGCAAATCCTGGTTTATGGATTATCTTAGTAAAAGAACACAATATGTCCAGTATAAGGGAATAAATTCCCAAGTTCTAGACATTACCTGCGGGGTTCCTCAAGGATCAATACTTGGCCCTCTACTTTTCCTGCTATACATTAATGACTTGTCGATGACCTCATCTATTCTCAAATTCATATTATTCGCTGACGATACAAATGTATTTTTATCACACAGCTCTTTAGATTGTTTAACTGATATTGCTAATAGAGAGTTATCGGTAATAGCTGATTGGTTCCTGGCCAATAGACTTTCTCTTAATCTTGATAAGACTAATTTTATCCTATTTCATTCTATAAAAAAAAAAACCCATCTTCTGACATTACAGATCAATGGTATGCCCATAACCCAAGTCTGTTCATCTAAGTTCCTTGGGGTCATAATCGATAAACATCTCACCTGGAGGGACCACATAACAGCGATTTCAAAAAAGATTGCGAAAAACATCGGGGTACTCCTGAGGATTAAGCATTGCCTGACCAAACCGATACTTATTAATCTTTACCACACTCTTGTATCCCCGTATCTTTCCTATTGTAATATAGCATGGGGATCTAACTACTTGTCACGATTGGAGCCACTGCTTACCATATAAAAACGTGCTGTTCGTATTGTCTGTCACATGCACTGGAGTACGCCCACGGGTCCTCTTTTTAAATTACATAAACTGCTGAGGCATAGCATCAATAAATTTCAAGTATGCATTTTCATGTACCGTTTTCATTCAGGTTTACTGCCAACTGCTTTTGCCAATTATTTTAGTACGGGTACTTCTATCCATGACCATTTCACTAGATACTGTCACGAATACCGGAGTGAACGAGCTCACCTTAAAATTAAACAGTTCACAATAAAATGCCTAGGCCCCTCACTGTGGAATAAGCTACCTCATGACTTATCCAACTTGCTGACCATTGGTTTATTTAAGATATCGCTAAAAAAATTACTTTTATCTGATTAAAAGTGTTCTGCTTGCACATGGTATTTTTTTGGTTTATTTTCTGGTTTACTTTCTGGTTTTTCTGTTTTCTTGTATGTTTTGGTGTTTGTGGCCACAGCTCATCACTGTGGTACTAATTACTTCTCATGTTTTTGATTGCCATCTGCATTTACTTTGTGTTGTATGGGTTATCCAGAGCTAGCGGGATCTATCCCTTTCTGGTTTACCCTTTCTGAGGGATCATCACTTTGTACATTGACTGTACTTATGACTAATGTTCATGTGATTGGTTTCTCAAATAAAAAAATGGTTTTGATTGATTGATTTGATTGATACTTCAGTGTTAATATTTTCACTTATTATTACAATAATATGTCTTGACGATGCATAAGTAGGCCTACTTACCTCTCAACTTATTATTACTTATGATTCCTCTTTTGTCTACTTAATTAAAATTAATTAAATCAAATTGTCCATCTAATGAACTTAATAATTATGCTGTTATTACATGTTATTACATATGGATTCCTCAATTGTCCACTTTTCAAAATTATATGCCCTCTAGAGCCTAACCCGTTAATGTGTTTGAAATCCATCTTCTTTCATTCTTTATTCCTTCACTTTTACTGAACCTGTACTCCTCAGTTACTACCACCACCCCCCATATGATTATGTTGCTGATGAAATAATTCTTAGTCCCGTCGCCGACAGCGCTGACCTACTTTTCTTCCAATCTCTTACCATGTAGTAATAGAGTAGTATTTTATTTCTTTTGAATTATGACTTTTCAGTTTGACTTAATAATGTTCCCTTTGCAAGCATTACATTAAGGGAATTTGCAGCGGTATGTGCTGTTCTGTATGTAATTCACGTTATCATTTTACCTGTTTAGAGTCAATGGCATCCTACACGTTAAATGACTGCAACTGGTGTTGTCATCAATGTGTGTTGTCAAACCTACCATTTGCTAATATTATAAGTAATGATGACATTGTACTTAAACATGGTATTGACCTAAGTAACTCTAATCATGATTTCCTGTACAATCATCCCGATAGTTATCTCGATCCAATTGATCCTTATGATGAGTGCAGGCCTACAGAATGCTTCTAATTGAAGGAGGTTTGGACGCTTATTTATATTTTTATAATGCCAGAGCAATGTACTCAAGCACCTATAAGGATCTAGATCAGCTAACTACATTTTTCTGATTACCCTGAATTTTCTCTATTACCCATCTCAATTGTCGTGGCATGAACCATAACAGTGCTGATATAAGCCTATCATTAGCCCAATACAATACTTCCGTTTTGGCACTCACAGAAACCTGGCTTGATAAGGACTTGCATGGAAACCACTAGTTGTATACTTGGCTACTGCTTTGTCCATGGGTCTGGGAAGTTGGGTAGGGGAGGGGTGTTGGTTTTCTTATCAGATCAGACATTGTGTCTGAAACTATTGAGGTTGACTGGTCTAAATCCAACTCGAGCTCTTTTGAGTGCTGTTTTTTAGGTTACCCAACCTTGAAATAACGACATTATAACTGGCTCCATCTACGGGCCTCCAGGGCATCCAATCGATGATTTTGTGAACGACTTTGATGGTATACTACCCCATTTATTTAGCAGAGGATTTTAATATCAACCTCTTGCGCCACCGTGATCATTCTCCTACCGAGAACTTCTTTAATACCATATTACCATGTCATCCTATAACTTTATCCCTACAATACTTAGACCTACTAGAATAGCTGAATCTACCGCAATCCTTCATCATCATCATCAGTTTCTGACGCCAGCCATTTGGCGGCGATGGGTACGAATAAATGATCTCTGCAATCCTTATAGATAATATATTTACCAATTGCTAATATAATAATAATTGCTAATATAATAATAATATAATAATTGCTAATATAATAATAGATAATATATTTACCAATCCTTATAGATAATATATTTACCAATTGCTCAAACTTGAACCAGGACTCCTGTGTTCTGATTAATGATATTTACGATCACTTACCAATCTTATTATGCATCAATCTTCATCCTTTCCTATCATCACTACCATCTATATAAACTCAACGCAACTTTGATTCAGGTGTACAAGGTAGGCCTCTACCTTTATCAATTTCCTCCTCGAAACTAACTGGACTTCTATCGAGGCCTATAGTGCATTTATTAACACGTACAAATACCTGTATGATTCTGCTTTTTCTCTTACCTCAGTTATACATAAGGGTCGAAATAAGATGAAACAGCCTTGGACGACAAAAGCTCTATTAATATCTTGTAAAAAATCCAGTTTATACAAAAATACCAACGGAATCCTACTGACCACAAGAAACGAAAATAATAGAAAAACTTATATCCGATAGAGTTACTGAATTTCTTAAAAATCTTGTTTATTGTCACCCACCCAATATGGATTTCAATGCGACCTCTCCACGTATCTTTACTAGACATGCAATCTAACATTGTAGAGGCAATGGACCATAACAATTTCTCATTAGACATTTTTTACGAGACAGCGAGAGAGAGACAGACAGAGAAACAGACAGAGAGACAGAGAGACAGAGAGAGAGAATGAGAGAGAGAGAGAGAGAGAGAGAGAGAGAGAGAGAGAGAGAGAGAGAGAGAGAGAGAGAGAGAGAGAGAGAGAGAGAGAGAGAGAGAGAGAGAGAGAAAGAGATCCAAAACCTATGGATTTGGACTCGTTATAAGACATTAAACTCTGGCCAACCACAGTGTTTGAAATCAGTTCATATTCTCCAGTCATCATCAACCAGTCCTTGTCATTAATCAACTATATAGGTTATCTAAGTTTCTTTCTCAGACAGAGAGACAGAGGCATAGAAAGAGAGAGAGAAAAAGAGAGAGAAAGAGAGAGAGAAGAGAAGAGAGAGAGAGAGAGAGAGAGAGAGAGAGAGAGAGAGAGAGAGAGAGAGAGAGAGAGAGAGAGAGAGAGTCTTCATTTAAGCTTTTTGTCAGAATACAAACCCATCTCTGAAACATATTGGAATGACGAGCTCGGTTGACTTAAACATAATGCCATATTGGCATGATATATGGGTGTGTTCTGGCCCACCAATGACTGGCGAAATCCATCGCATTAAATGCTCCATTAAAATAATTAGTAAAAAGAGATTCCTAAATAGACATTGACAGTTCACACAACGTTGAACTGCATGCTCTCTAACCCAGAGGTTTCAAACTGTGGTCCGCGGACCAGGAGGGGTTCGCGAAGGATATGGCGGGAGTCTGCGAGAGCGTTCTGAAAATATTCATTAAGATTAACACTGCATGGTTCTAACATTGTAACTGAAATTGTAACCGTAAACTTATATAGCGCCACTCAAATGAGCATTAGCCTAACAGCCTGTGTTTTCAAATTCATACACTACTCATAAGCAAGCTTGTATTGTGGAAATAGTGTGCCTGTAATTTTGTTTAAATTTTAAGTGATAAATTTTACGTTTTAAATGCTTGGGTCCGCGAGCTATGCCTGGAAAAAATAAGGGGTCCCTGATCCAAAAAGTTTGAAAACCTCTGCTCTAACCAACCGCTCATCACGATTTTAAAATCATGAATTTTAAAACTTCGTCGTAGCCTCCTAGTCAAGGAGCTAGCTCATGTTTCGTGTGCACTTCAATGTACCCTCAGTTTGACCTCACAGGGTTATTATAGGTCATGAAAGTGTGTCACGCTAAATTGTAGGTCTTCATAAGAGCTATCTTTTTGGTCTTTATGTATTTTTTTTACTAATTTTACTTTTTGCCACTTAAGGAGTTGAAAATGGGAAAATATTACTCTGACAAAATATAATCAGCATTTAATAAGCTTTCAAATGGTACTATTGAAAGTAATATTATGTTGTGCCATTTTCTTCTAGGATTCAAAATTGAAATCCAATGCAAATTTCTTCTGAAAAAAATTGTTTTTGCTAAATTTCTCAAAAACGGCTATGATTAGTAAAACATACGTAAAGACCAAACAGATAGCTCATATGAAGACCTACAATTTAGTAAAGAAAACGTCGAAATCGGATAAGAAATGG
>OY744617.1:24091188-24096188 GCA_963556255.1 Allolobophora icterica
AGGCATTGGCGGCGATCTTGTTTGACAGGTGGAGGGGGGAGGGTTCACGGGACAATTTTGAACTGATCTGGTCAAAAGAGAGGTGAAAAAATTTCACCTTTTTGGTGGTTCTTCAAAATTTGGGGGAGACAACTGTATACTGTGTCCCCCACTGTTAAAGGTGGGGGTCTTGTCCCCCTCAAGCCCCCGGGATCGCCGCCCATGGGTGCAGGATATGGCCCAGGTCTGTAAGTAAAGCTGCAGGGGAAGCGAGGGTGGGCGTTATCGCAGAGTCAAATAAACAAACAGTATGGAGTAACAGCAGTAACAGTAACAGGTGGTAAAATTATATAGATTGATTTGTAGGTTGCCGATCGCTGCACAGCAAACTGCGTCTGAGTTGAATTGGACGAACGGCTAAATGAGGCGGCACTTTTCAAGAGCGATCTTTATTTTCTTACATCTGAGTCTTTTGAACTTCGCCTTACAAGGTCAGTCGCGATGGAAAGTCCTACCCCAGCCTGTCGAGTTTATGATATTAGCATTGTGAGTGAATGAGTGAGGAATGAGTGAGCGAGTGATAGATAGATATATAGATTGATTGAATGAGTGAATTAGTGAGTGAGTGAGTGAGTTAGTTAGTGATTGATTGATTGATCGAGTGAGTTAGTGCTTGTGTGACTGAATGAATGACTGAGCGAGTATCTGATTGATTGATTGAATGAGGGAGTGAGCGAGTGAGGATATGAGTGAATGAGTGAGCGAGTGATAGATTGATATATAGATTGATTAAGTGAGTGAATTAGTGAGTGGGTGAGAGAGAGAGAGCGAATGAGTGAGTTAGTGATTGATTGATCGAGTGAGTTAGTGCTTGTGTGATTGAATGAATGACTGAGCGAGTATCTGATTGATTGATTGATTGATTGAATGAGTGAGCGAGTGAGTGAGGATATGAGTGAATGAGTGAGCGAGTGATGGATAGATACATAGATTGATTGAGTGAGTGAATTAGTGAGTGAGTGAGGTAATGAGTTAGTGAGAGAGAGAGAGAGAGAGAGAGAGAGAGAGAGAGAGAGAGAGAGAGAGAGAGAGAGAGAGAGAGAGCGAATGAGTGAGTTAGTGATTGATTGATCGAATGAGCTAATGCTTGAGTGATTGAGTGAATGAGTGAGCGAGTACCTGAATGATTGATTGATTGAATGAGTGAGCAAGTGAGTATATGAGTGAGCGAGTGAGGAAAGGATGAGATGCGTAGCAAACATTTCTGCTATATTACGGAGAAGATGAAATTTAATAAGAAAAAAATTGGATGAAGAACGACCGTGAGATATGCGCAGTATATGAAACTAATATGACTAATATTTAACAGCTGAGGCTTATGATATTTTTATTTACTGTAGCGATAGATGTGTTTGATGAGCAGATGTGTGGTATGCGGATGAGAAGTGAGTGAATGAGTGAGTGACTAAGTTAGCGAGTTAAGGAGTGAGTGAGTTAATGAATGAGTGATTTAGTGAGTTGGGTAATTGGTGACTGAGTTAGTGAGTTAGTGAGTGAGTGAGTCTGACACAACATTCTAATCTGATGAATTATAAAGACATCTATAAAGCCAACATCGTACTACATATGTTCCAAGTGAAATAGTGCATACATCAAAATCAGCAACCCCATTGGATATAGGTCAGGTCAAAACTCGAGAGGTCAGAGAGACCGGAAGTGGGACCACGATTGATGAGCTAGAGGACACGATGAGTTTCTGCGTGTAGACTTGGTGGCATTTCCGCTGACGAACCTACAGAAGTAGAACCGCAGCAGTTAAGATGGTAATTTCCAAAATTTCTCAACGCCACACAAGGGAGACCAGCTTAATCGCAGGCGGTGTATGAAGCCAAGTCCACAATAGCCAGGTTGTTTGGTCCATTCCGATACCTGGTCAGAATCCGGGGAGGTCAAGCCGAGGATACATCATGGTGCGATGGTGGTCGTGTGGTGGCGCAGGAGTAGAAGCAGGATATGGCAGCTTGAAGAGTTCGGTTTTCAGTCGTCATTGGAAAGCGGCAGAGGAGAGTGCAAGAGGAAGAGAGGTGAAATTATTGGCGAGATAGAAGGATGAAATAACTGGCGGAGATTTTTGGGAGTTCGTTCAAAAGAGCTGGTGATGCAACAAAGACTAAGGAGCAGTTACAGAATTTCAGAGAGGAGGAGACTGGAGGCCGAAACAGAGAAAACGGTAGACAGCCTCTGCTTGAAACTCGACGAAAGGAAAGTCAAACACATTGACAGTCTGCTACCGTGTACATGGATGCATGTGAAGCACCTTCAGAACCTCACAAAGGCATTACGTGTAAGCAGAAGTTAAAAGGAGTATCATCCCGTAAACCTATACATATATACACGCATACAAACATATACACACACATGTACACGTTTGCATGCACACATACATACATATATACATGCATACACATATATACATACGGAAGGACTGACGGATGGATGTACCGTTGGATGGATGGATGAATGGATAAAGCACGAACGGACTGATGGAGGGATCGTTAGATGGATGGTTTTGAACGAACAGAAGTTGATAAACTAGTGAGACTTATGGCATATATGAATCGACTCTGACTCAGGCATTCTATAAACGAGAACGAAGGTTCACGGTTCGAATGCAAGAAGAAAAGACTTAAAAATTAGACCTGGCTCAGCTGAGTTCATTCTAGATGTGTGGGAATCTGTAACAGGAGAAAAATACAAAGGACGTCGGTTTGTCTGCTCTTCTTAGGCGGTTAAAAAATGTGGGGTTAAGTCAACGGAGAAAGAATCTCACAGTTTTAATGCATCCATTTATTTTGGAGAGTTGAGCAACTCATGCTATCACACCGGAACAGCGAACGACAGATCAATATATAGACATTTTCAGATTGTCACGAGTCGCACCTGTTTAGATCTGTCACTGTCAGATAGCCATGCATCTATTAATACATGCAGGCATGCATGCATGCATATATACAAACATACATTCATACATACATGTATACATACATCCATCCATCCATCCATACATACATGCATACATGCATGTATACATACATACTTTCATGTATACATACATTCACACATAGATACATACATATATGCATACATACATGTATAGTACATACATGTATACATACATACATACATACACGCATATACACATAGATACATACATATACGTATACATACATGTATACACACATGTATACATACTCCTCAATTTTTTTCCAGGCACTGAACCTCAGCTATACATGTATGTACTATATAATATTTATATAAGCGCTTACATCAATACATACATCAATACATACATACCCACACGCATACATACATACAGAGACTCAGAGAGTTGTCCAAAAGAGGTCCGAGTCCGGTCTTCAGGGGGGTGGTGGGAATACCAAGAGAGGAGGCAGAGCAGCTGTGAAGGAGGGTGTCGCTTATGGCGAGAAGCATTGGAAGACAGAGGATCAGATGAGTCAGGGTAGGAGTACTTGAAAAGTTGAGACTTCAGTTTGGAGTGGAAAGCCCCGGAGATAGATAGAGGAACAGGAGGAGAACGATGTAGGACGGGTTGGAATGATGATGGAGGAACCGAGAATCTGCGGAAATCAAGGGGGAGATCTCGCAGAGGCGTGCTACTCTGTTGGACATGGATCGGTTGGAGAACTTGAGGTGAGTCACTAGTGACTGGGGATCGATAAAGACTGAGATAGGAGGAGGATCGGGTGGAGCGGGTTGCCTGGATGGTGAAGAGATCACAGAGGTACTTGGGCAGGGAATATTGAATTGAGTTGTAGGTTAGTGGTAGGACTTTGAAGTGCATTCGCTAGCTTAGCCAATGAATTGGTGTGAGGTTGGGATGATATGATGATGTTGGGCGTTCTCGTGACAGCCTGGCTAGTGAATTTTGGATAAGTTGCAGACGCTTGATTTGGGTGGATTCAAGGTTGAGGAAGAGGGACTTGCTGTAATCAAGCTTTGAATGAACAATAGAGGTAACAATGGTAGAGGCAGTTTTAAGGTCGATTTTGGGCCGGATGCGACGAAGGTCACGAATGTGCATGAAGCAGGAGCGCGAGAGCTTGAAGATGTGGTTAGAGAAAGAGAGGTGTGGATCAAAAGTAGGCTAATACCAAGATTGTGGACGGGGTAGTCCGAGGTGAAGGTAAGAGACGATGAGTTAGTCGATAGGTGTATGGGAGGGTTTGGAATTTTCTTGATATGATCAGGAAGGCCTAGGATGATGATTCGGTTTTGGAAGGGTTAAGGCAGAAGAGATTGGACGACATCCACTGTGGACTAAAGCTTAACCACGTTGAAATATTGCATCGATGGTAGAGGGCAGAAGATATCATTTGAAATTTAAAATATTTGGTGTGTTTCTTACTCTACCCAAGTTGCATCTTTTGCCAACTACTAGAATTAATTTATTTAAAATTATTTTTTAACTCCACCCTAATATACATGTATACATGCACACATAAATATATATGCCCAAACCTCTGTGATAGACGAATACTGAATGAATTACAAGGAGGTCTACAACTGAATGCATGCATATGAAAATATATATAAATCTATAGGGCCTATGCAGGTCTGTTACATGCATACATGTACATGGATGATTGTATATATATATATATATTATATATATATATGTTTTTCTATTGATAGTCATTTCGACATGCAACGTTAAAGGAAACTATGTGTATCAAGCGGGCGATCAAATAAATCTGACATGTTACGGTGGAAGTGGTCATCAGATGACCTGGACAGTAAACGACTCGGATTCATTCAAACCGCTGACAAAGGATAATCGAACGAGCATAACGCCTGAAAGCAGCTCTTCAATGCTTATTAAGAACAACGCGGAGTTGGAGGACACGGGCGTCTATCGCTGCAAATGCCCCCACAACGGAAACGGCGATCATCACGATCATCACGTCCTTGTATTCGAAGGTATATTATATTATTATCACGAA
>OY744617.1:24101188-24216188 GCA_963556255.1 Allolobophora icterica
CGCGGGTATACAGCGTATACTTACCTCTCTTAGGCTCTAGAGACCGTATAGTCGCATCGACTAATGACATTTCCAGAAAAAAGAAAAGAAATGAAAGGTTTTGAGGGCGAATGACTAAAAAAGGTCATCAACTTTTTCCAGAGACGAATTCCTAAAAAAGTCATGATAATTCCTAAAAGGTCATAAATTTTTTCTGAGACGAATTCATAAAAAAGGTCATCAAATTTTTTGAGGGTGACACCAGCCCTAGTGACGCCGCATCTCACCGGTAGCGTGTACTCACCTCTAATTTTACCACTACAGCCCTGGTGTTTAGATCGTTAAAACTAATGGGGTGAAGGTACCCTACTCTAGCATATGGTATTCGTCTCGCAAATAGTTCAACTGCTGAGTGTGTGGGTGTCGACGATGGGAAACCTTGCCCTGATGGCAAGATGTTAAGGGTGATCAAGGCACTGGTATTTGGTTAACACCTAGATACAGGTTTTATAGTGTTGAAATGCAGTGCGCTAGGAGATATCTGTCGCAACGGGCTTTCAGTCATCCAAAGTTAAAATGCCCACAAGCAAGTTAAGAAGAGGTGGAAGAAAGAAATATTTAGAAAGAAGAAGGCCAGGACCGGATTAACCACTCGAGGGCCCATGCTAATTATACACGGGGCCCCTTGTCGTATTGAGCGGGGTCCATACTAAAGCCACGGAGAAGGTGTATGTATAGTCACAACTTACAGCAATAAACTAGTCATTACCATCGACCTGAACATTGATTTTGAGGACCCAGTTCTCCAGACACTGCCCGATTCAACGACACCATCCAAAATGTCTGCTTATGTCAGCACATCTCAAAGCCAACGTACAATTTGGGAGCAATTTCAAGAGACGAAGGCGTCGTTTAAGACCTCAGGACAGAGACGTCGTGTCTCACGTCGACCACCTAATCTTCAAACGTTTAACGGTCTATGCTAGAATGTGCTTTACTGGGATAATTTGATCAAACATAGCATAGGCAACCCTTGAGGAATGTGATCATCGTTCTCCAACTGATCGGTTATTCATGGCCACGGAATATATGGAGCAAGACGTCCAGTGCACCCTATACAAAATTCCAGTTCAAGAACTTCTTGCTTATGTTCAACTGTCATAAGTAGCCACTCTACTTGGCTTTGTATTTCGCTCTCATCCATTCCTGGCTGTAGGTCCCATTTCTCTGCCCCGCATTGTGACCCCGTTGTCCCACAATCCCAAATTTCCACGGGGCAACACAGAGGCTTAGCTGAGGTCTGTCTATCATCCAGGAATAGGTTGCTTTGCAACCTACGAAATGAGCTCCTTGCTCTCTCTTTGTCTTTGTGTTTTTCCCAAGCTAGCCCGTTCGATCGTGGCTTGTGTTGTTAAATTGGGAGCGCTTATGAAGAGTTTCTATCGAAGAGGTTCTATATAAATGATCGTATGCATTTGCACAAGCATTTTCATCTTTTTCCTGTGACTAGGTGGTCGTGCAAATCATACGTGCAACTTTACGGTCGACTATCATCCCAATACTGGAAACTTCTCAAAGACAGTCAATCTTCCCGGTAGGTGAACCAAATTTCAGACTTTTTTTTACCGGTAAAGAGTTCAATTTCTTTTAGATTAATTTTTTCTGGAAATTATTGTTGTTTGACACACATGTGTTTATTAAAGTATAACAGGTTAACAGATTAAGCTGACACATTTGTTGCCGGTGGCGCACGCGATTTGTTAATCCAGAGGGGTCTGGATGTCAGAGAACACTGAATGAGTCAGGGCTAACGAACCCCTTGGAGGTCTTTGAGCACTGCAAGCTTCTCAAAGGGATTCGGGCGAGTCCAGGCAGCCAACGCAATTTGAAGTATCTAGTATGAAACCGAACACCGTTGAGCTACATGTTAGTGTGACTTTCCTTGCCTGGGTTCGGTGCCTGGAGGAAAATTGAGGGGTTATGAGACAGCCGTCGCCGATAACGCGAAGCTCTTAACGAATATGAGGTCTGAAGAGACTTGTAAACTCTCCCAACAAGGTCAAGGCTGAGCTTCAGAAGCAAACGAGGTATGTCGAAATAAAACAGACCAGGAATTGATTATGTGACATTGGCTTGAGAGTATACTTTTTCTTGTACGACACAGTTCTTCGTTTATAGAGCAAGTAATAGTCACCGATGGGGTAACTTACGCCTAACATCTCATCGAAGATACTCGAATCCCAAGGTTCATATTCTAGGTTTCAGGTATAGTTCCGGATCTCTGGACTCAGCTCAGCCAGAAGTGCCACTGCTTTTTACCATCCTGCCTCGAGAGTAACTCCTTAGATGCATGGTTTGGTTGTAGAAGGATAATTTAGCTGCGACGCGAACACTACCATTGCAGCTTTGCTACAGGATGCATACCGATTAATTCACCGACCAGTCTGGACTCATCTACAGTCTCTTGTTTTCAACGCTCTTACCGTCTGTAATTCGCTCGATCACCAGAATAACCCTATACTTGATAAGTTTATCAGGCTCCTCTACTTACCAAACCACAGGCTTTCCAATGCAGATTGGTCTCACCTTCAAGAATTCCTATCCTACTACATCCAATCCTCCGCCATCCAAGCTTGCTCGTCCTCAATGAAACCCGCTTTAGCAGCTCCTGCACCTTCTCTCATTGGTCTCTCTCTGGCAACCAGACTCGGATCTTCCCTTTACATCTGTGACACGACACAGCGCTCGTGAATCAGCTTGTGCCCTGAGCTTGGCTTTAAAGTAGCGCTTTAGTAGTTCGGAGTTTACTATTACGATTACGTTACTTCACCCTGTCGGAACCTTGTTTGACAATTGCCCAGATAAGTTGCTCTTTCCATTGGTTGGATGAGTCACCGCAGGTCGCAGAGTCATTAGTCATTCTCTTTCACACGAGGCTGTAACATCATTCAGTTGCATCTCACCTCAACGAAGTGGCCTTCTGAAAGTCGACCATTACAGGGGCCTATGGCTATGGGTTGGATTTAGCTGGGCTAGAGATCGTCGGTTGTTGCAATAGAACATGTATGTTTTAATTGAGTCTGTGTTCGAATGCTAAACAAGATAAGAATTATTTCAATAGCTTTGTTGGATTTGGTCGGTTGACAGAATAATTATTCAAAAACAAAGCGTATGCATTCTCGTATCTTTACAGATGCACCCAACTGCAGCAAAGAAACAACAGACCTGCCAAAGGATCCTTCAAACGCGCGGTACATTGGTGTTACTGGCCGAGCTACACAACGCGACACACCACTGAGAGCAATATTAATGGCACTTATTATCTACAGCCTGGTGAAATGATGTTACAACTGCTATTACATTTGATGCCGTAGTTTCATTTAGAGAAGTCATGAGTGGACAACCTGCGTCCAATACTTGAATCCAGGTAACCGAATTCGCTGGACTGTTCTCGGGACATGCGAACTGAATGCGCAGACTGGGAGCTCGTTGTATGCTTAGCGTTCTCGTGGCTTACACTCCAAATCCAAACGAACCAACTCATCCGGAACTTTGGACTTCCTACTTCGTGTGTATGGCATTTGTAATGATTCAGCTCCTGTGACTAAGCTATGAATCCAGTCACGCATGATTTCTTCCGCAGAGCAACAAAGATTTCCTAAACATGAAGAGATTCTTAGAAACAGTCGCGACTGCCTAACTGATGGTACGTGGGGTAGATTAACAGCCTGTCAAAGGGAAACGTGTTCCGTACTTCACACGAGTATTTTGATGTACTAGATAGATGTAATGAGCCATTCTGTTGTTGTCTCATAAACACTGTACAGCAAAATTGCTTCTCGACTGAGGCAAATCTCGTCACCGGATGATGACCTATACTGTCAGCGATTAAAGCAATATTGTAGCTCTATTTTCGTCGTCGCAGAGGCCAAACCTTATTATAACAATACGGCGAAGAGTTCATGACTGCGATGTTTCATTAAATTACATTTGATGAAAACACTTTTGTTAAATTAGGGCCTACATTAATGAAAACGTCGGCGCTGTGCGATTTTTTCATCGGAAGGCCGCGATGTTTTCATTAATGTCAAGCCTCTCGCAAATAATAGTTTACTTAGTAGCTATGTATACTCTCTTTATTTCAACCGGTTTCCCGGGTTTCAAAGTGGGCATTAAATTGCTATTTCGGGCATTATGGACGCATCTGAAATGAGGATGAAAGCTGTGTAATTTTTAAATGCTATGGTTTGTGAACTTCAGACTAAATTACGCTATCTGTGGAAGTGATTCAGCGTTTTATGACGTTTTTATGACGTTTTTATGACGTTTTTTGGTCCTTTCGAATTTCCATTTACGAAGTTTGTATTCGCGTCACTTGAAAAGGTTCTAGAAACGACGCAACTATTATTGTGATTTGTAAGTTCTGTATAAGTAACTTGTATTTCATCTGACAGGTATACTTATGTTTTGAAAGATGTATATATTGCACATGGTGTTATTATTGTTATTAGCATTATTCTTTTACTTAGAAGAAAAATATTGAACTTTGTTAATAGGCCCATATTCTGCGGTCTATTAATAATTAACTGTATTGATAGCTTATATTATTTGTAACAACATAATTATTATGCTTTCGTAGCAACAGACTGTCTCAGTTGAATTAGAAATGTTCAGATTCAAAGTATTTGAGCTTCGTTGTCAGCTCATCTTTCTCAGGTCTTGAAACCTGCTGCATGAGATTCTTGGCTTTTTGAATTTTTCCGAAGAAACTTGATAGCCATGGTTTTGCATTGTCAAATCGGGTTCTGATGAGCTTCTCTCAGTGGCGCTTTATAAATTGGGATTATAATTTAAAATTTAAATTGTCTGGCTGTTGCTAATGATGCCCTGTCTGCCGGTATGCCTATACAAAACGTAGGCGCATACACATAAAAAAGTAGTGCATGGTAATTATGTAAAACGTGCTTTGCAAATATACAACTACCTTCTTATAAAACATTGACTACAGACAGCAGACTGGGCTTGAACGCTCACAGACTGAAGCTGTTTTTTTTAGTCAAAGCAGGTTCAATATCTGTCAGAATTTTTATGGGCATATAATAGATGGAACTCATGTGGGTCTATGTGGGTCTCAAATGGGAATAAGGGTCCTATATGGGTTCCATGCGGCATGCCGTCATGGATGCGGCGCTCTACCAGACAATTTTGCGTAATTACTATAAAAGGCTACACCGGTGTTTAACTGTGGGCCGCGGTGACTGTGTTATATGAACAGACAGTTATGTTTTGAGCAATCTGTGTACATTCGTGTCTGTTGTTTCTAAAACAGTGCCAGATTTGGGCATAAGCTAAAAAAGCTAGAGCCTCACAATCCGCAGGGCCTTAAAAATTCAAGATTGTGGGGCTTTTAAAAATTATATGTGGACTGTATATATATATGTGGCGGTCAAGGTCACAGTGCGTATGTGGGAGGATTTATTTTATGCGAATAGCATCGTTTTCTTTAAGTTTACATGCGAAGGGAACAGCATCGTTTCTCTTAATTTTACATGCGAAGGCCCAGTATCGATCATTTAATTTTTATTTAATTTCAATAGGCGACTGTCCAGCAACGACCGTGATAGGGAAGATCGATTATATATTTTAAGCCAAAGTATAGGTGATCCGGTTGACTATACCCTGCCTCACGGTGTGCTGCTTTATACGTGAAGAGTTGGTTCGACTCTTCATACATAGCAATACTGTTAAACAGCGTTGTTGGTTAGCGATTCAGTTACCGATTCAAATATACTGCACTCAGTGTGGTAGGCGAGTGATTTTGGTTACGACAGAGTCAGAGTTCGAGTTTCCGGTTAGTACAAATATATTTACGGACGAAAGGGGCGTCCGAATAATATAATCAGGCGATCCCGAGTACAGCTAAAGAAGTTCACTGTTGGGAGACGGGCCGACAGCGCCGATCCGGCGGGTTGGATCCCTCAGTTGATCGCGAAGCGGTCTAGATCCCGATTGTGGGAAATCTACGGCTGAGTAATACTCGGGGAAGGATACCGTTGATACACAGGAAAACCAATTCAGTGTGAGATCAAAAACCAGGGTGAATTTGGCGTCGGGCAAGGAAATCCCTCTTGGAGTTCGAAGAACTCCAAGATCCGACAGTGTTTGGTTTTATCCACTGAGAAGAGTTTTACGCGATTTCGGCGTACTCGACACAGGGGAAGTTCTACGCGCTTTCGGCGTACTCGGCCGGGAGAGTTTTACGCGACTTCGGCGTCTTCGGCTGGGAGAGTTTTACGCGACTTCGGCGTCTTCGGCTGGGAGAGTTTTACGCAACTTCGGCACTCGGTGAAGTGACCGTCGGGATACCTGAAAAAACCAATTTAGTACAAAAACGATAATAAGGGTAAATTTGGCGACAGGCAGGAAATTCCCTCTTGGGTTTTGAAGAACTCCGCGATCGGAGCTTGTCCGGTTACCTGTGGGAGTAAGTGTGACCTTCGTTAGGGAACCAAAATTCGGAAATTCTTGGGAACAAAATTCAGGACATTCTGGTAACCTTACGGGGTCAGCGTTACATTTGGATTGTGACACTTGGATGGCTGACACGCCGGTGGAGCGTTGGAGGGGCTCCATCGCCCGGTAACTAAAAATAGTTACTGGGAAAGACCACTGTTACCGAAAGACCGCAGTACGGGAAAAGACCGCCCGACAACTGATTACAGTGCGGTAAGACCAGGAAAAACGATAGAGTCAGGAAAATCTTGTATTCAAACCAATCGTTATTCAGAGCAAATAACTTGGTGATCGAAACACGTAGTTCCGAGAACTGACCGAAGGCGAAGTAGGGCCCACCTCGTGCGCCGGTCGGAACACAGTTCTGCGTGCGGTTAGGGAGGTTTTAGACCTAGAACCTGTCCTATCAGAAGAGAGTGTCGTGAGACCAGTACACCGCGTTAATATCACACGTGCATATATTATCGCAAGATGTTCGCGTGTTTGAGACGGCACGACGTGACGACTCGTCAGATGTACACCTTGTCCTCTCGGACAGGAGAACGTTCAGAGATTTCCCCTATTGACGATAACTCGAGAGTCATGAGATGCAGAATGGTACGTGAGGGTTCGGTTAAGGTGGAGAAAAAGAGGAAGTCCTTGACTAAGAGATCTCACAGGAAGCTGAGGACTCCTGCCGGCAAGAGAGCGAACCCTGTTCTAAAGGACGGCCATCCTGAGGACGAGGACGTTGCCCACCCGGCGACCGCGGCAGTGGCAGAGTCCGAAAGTGAGATGGAGCTTGACAGCGACACTGTTCGCAAACAAGCGATACCCTCGGAACCTCCTCTTGGAGAAATGGGCACTGAGAGCGGAGACAGGGAACCGCTCGTCTACATCAGAAGTAGACAGGATAGTGACCCGGGTGACTCCAGAAGGTCAGTTGGCTGGAGCCGAACCCAGCCCGACGACGAAGCAGCGTCTCGGGTAAGACCGACACAAATTGGTACCATGTCTGATGAAGGGTTAGTTGATCTCGAGCGACGAACGTCACATATATATATATATATATATATATATATATATATATATATATATATATATATATATATATATATATATATATATATATATATATATATATAGGTTCTATATATATATATATATAATGTAGAACCTTTAAAAATGGATTGTGTAGCAAATTCCATATCGCCTGAATTAATGCATTCATTTGAAGATAATTTGAATTTGCTATTAAATAATTAAAAGGCTATTTCTCGGATCTTTAACTTAATAGTTAGAGACACGCACCCATTTCCTGCACGGATACAATCGCGATCAACATATAGAGCAATTATCCTGGAAGGCCTTTTTGTGCCCATGGGTTAAATTTATGTTCGTGTTCGTAGCTGCACCTGATTCAATGTCTTCTAGTTTGCCCTCAGAGGAATAAGAATACGCTATACTCGCACAGTCGATGCATTTTCTGTTTCATCTGATGTTTATACGAACCGAAGGCTATAGGGCGTCTACACCATGAAAACCTTGGAGCAAATGCTCCATCCAAGAAATGGAGGGGAGATTTGTCAGTGTGTGTTCCATCATTAATGGGAGGGGGTTGACGAAGGGGAAGGGAGGTAGGGAAGGGGAAGTTGTCTGCAATGACTTCGGAAGGGGGATAGACGCCCCTGCTCAAGGCATTGCAAACATCACAATGTTGAGCATGAGTAATTAGATATTCGTAAGCTCACTGGCAATTACGGTATAAAAATTACCAAAAAAACGTTTTATTAGCAATGATAGATGGCCATACAGGCATGGGCTATTAACATTCAGGCAATTTAGGCTTCCTCTGAAGCAATTATTGTGTACTTATGTGTTCAGAAAGGTATTCTTGAGCAGGAACTCAAATAGCTAGGTCATTTGTCAGTGTCCTCTCGTTCCAGTCACTTCTAGTCTCAAGTTCTCCAATCGATCCATGTCTCACACTGCGCCTCAACTCTGGAACGAACTTCCCATGCATTCCGCCTATTCTCAGTTCCCCTACCAATACCACTGGTATCTACCTCAGGCTCCTCTACTCTTCACCCCACAGGCTTCCCATTCAAAATTGAAGTGTCACCCCTTCAAAAATTCCTACCCTAATCCACCCGATCCTCTGCCTCCCAAAATCCTTCTTGTCCTCAACGAAACCCGCCGCATACACAGCTGCTCTGCCTCCTCTCTATCTCTTTCTCTCTCTGTGTCTCTCTGTGTCTCTCTGTGTCTTTCTGTCTGTCTGTCCCTCTGTCTCTGTCTCTGTCTGTCTCTGTTTATCTGTCTCTTTCTTTCTCTCTTTCTTTCTTTCTGTCTGTCTGTCTGTCTGTCTGTCTCTGTCTCTGTCTCTGTCTCTGTCTCTGTCTCTGTCTCTGTCTCTGTCTCTGTCTCTGTCTCTGTCTCTGTCTCTGTCTGTCTCTGTCTCTGTCTGTCTGTCTCTCTCTTGTGCTTTGTGCTTAGCTTTAGATCAGCGTTTGAGAAATATGGAGTTTACGATTACGATTACGACTTCTTGTCAGTCGTCCTAAATATCGTCAACGAGGTCAAAGTAACCGACCCCAAACGTTGATCGTATAATTTCTCAAATGATAATTGGGCAGTTAGAGACATGTTCTAGAAGCACTTATACGCAACGCATTCCTGTTATTCAACCATTATTCCCGTAATTATTTTGACACCAGTTAGACCTAGTGTAGTATATATCACAAAACTGTGTGGACGCCTAATTGGTCCAAATTTTATGTGTTAGCCAGTTGGTAGGTCCTACAGCGAGACGATGAAATTCCCTTTCGTTTTCATTTGATGACCATATGAAGGGGACGTTGTTTAAATGCGTAGATAATTTATTTCCTGTTGGAATGCTTCGTTAAGTCACTGAGAAAGTGACATGATTGCTCGTCAATCAATCAGTCAATCAATTTGGTTTGTTCTTCAGAACGGGTTGTCATAGACCCAACATGTTTTCAATGATCCATTTGTTATTAGTGAATTATTTGGATTATGTGGGTAACAATGGCTTGAGACCTTTATTTGGCCAGGGTAAGCGGGAGTTAATATATAAATAGCCGAATAAAACAGGGAGCAAATGCCTTATCCAATTCTATCAAATGCTTAGGTGTAACCCTGGCTTCAGGCTCTGTAAGTATCAATCAAAGCTGGCTTAAGGTTGCATTTTGATAGTGTTGAGTGCAAGTTATATTTGGCTTGCGATACGTATTTAGTATCTAAGAGCTTAGAGCCCTTGCATGTAAGACTACAAAAACTGCAGTGTTTAGAATCCTATTCCTGACCCATTTAGTCTGTTTCCAACGCCAAAGCAGTTAGCTGATTGATAGCTAGAAATACATCAGGCCTATTAGGGTTCCATGTAACGTTTTATGTTTTACAACTGGCAAACAAATAGGTTTTTAATTGTTGGGTCAAGTAAATGACTGCGTCGAAACAGAAATAAATGACTTAATAACGGATTTCTCAGAATAAACTCTAACTAGGTTTCGTCCTTGTGCTGTTACGGTGCGTAATCAAGAGATTGTCCCTGAACATACGCGCGTACACACACACACACACACACACACACACACACACACACACACACACACACACACACACACACACACACACACACACACACACACACACACACACACACACACACACACACACACACACACACACACACACACACACACACACACACACACACACACACACACACACACACACACACACACACACACATATATATATATATATATGTTACAGGGAATGTGTATTTTCAGGGAATATGTATATTCCCTGAAAATTTCAGGGTATATGTATATTCCCTGATTCACTCAGGGAATGTATATATTCCCTGAAAAAACCAGGGTATATACATATTCCCTGAAATCTTCAAGTGATTTCTATACAGATTCCCTGAAAGCGACATATCCTGAAGAGCTGACAGCTGACACAAAATTTTATTAACTTGTAGACCTTGACAATATGTTACCCATCTGACCAAAACCAGGCTTAAGTTGTTGTAAGATTTAGTGCTGAATATCCCAAATAAAGTATAATTGTTTTCCATAAGATTCCAAAAGAGATAACATTAAAATTAATTAAATACATAATGCTTCAAACGGGGCATGATTTATTGCCTCAGAACCAGGACAAAACGCCAGAAATTGATTGATTGATTGATTGATTGATTGATTTAGACTTCAACGGCCTTCTTTGAAGTCTAAATCAATCAATCAATCAATCAATTTCTATAGCGCTTCTTCTAGAAATATACCATTTTGACCAGAAATGAAGTCTGAATTAAGTGCTGTATTACAATATATGATATTTGAAACCAGATTGAAAACGAGATTGAAATCTATAACACGACATGCTTTGCCTTCCTCTAGGCTACTGAAGTTTTCTTCTTGACTCTTAACTCGATCGCTGCAAAAGCTGGTGTGTCTTGTATGGCACTCAGTTCAGGGCCATTTTATACTAAACGGGAAAAAACCTTTCTTCTATGAAGTGAGATGTTGTTTTATTCTGAAGATTTGATCCTATATTTACCTACAGGTATTGAACATATGGGCGTTTGCGCATCAAAGGAGCTACGTAGGACTATTAACTTCCAATTCGCTACCAATTATAAGCTACTAATTATAACAATAACAAACTAATCAACTGATTATTAACACTTCAAAGCTAATGTGAAATGCATAATTACATATTAATATTGATTAATATGGGGGCATCAAAGGAGGTACGCAGTGATAGAACCTTCCAATTATAGCGACCAATTATGACCCTAGCTAAGTACTAGGCCTATTGTTGACTTTATGTCGCTGTGTCTTTGAAACCTTTCAGGGAATCTGTATAGAAATCATCATTTCAGGGAATATGTATATGAAATCTTCATTTCTGGGAATATGTATATACCCTGGTTTTTTCAGGGAATGTATACATTCCCTGAGTGAATCAGGGAATATACATATACCCTGAAATTTTCAGGGAATATACATATTCCCTGAAAATACACATTCCCTGTAACATATATACAGCTACAAGCAGGCATAAATAGGGTCGGGCCTTGATTCGTCTGGTTTAGGTCAATAAGGTCGCGCACAAAAGATCGCGACTCAAAAGGTCGCGCACAAAAGGTCGCGACACAAAAGATCGCAGCGTCATAAGATCGCAGGGTAATAAGATCGCAACACAAAAGATCGCAGGGTAATCAAACTAAAGTCAGCATGCAAATAATTGGATCGCAAGTTTCTAGTTTACATGTTAATATGCCACATTTTCATCGCTCATCCAGTTTCTAGTTATTAAGCGTTAATACGAAACATTTTCATTGCCCTTCCAGCTTCTAGTTCTAAGCGTTAATACGAAACATTTTCATCGCCCTTCCAGCTTCTAGTTCAAAGCGTTAATATGACACATTTTCATCGCCCATCCAGCCTCTAGTTTTTAAGCGTTAATACGACATATTTTCATCGCTCATCCAGTTTCTAGTTTTTAAGCGTTAATACGACATATTTTCATCGCTTATCCAGTTTCTAGTTTTTAGGCGTTAATACGACATATCTTCAACGCTCATCCAGTTTCTAGTTTTTAAGCGTTAATACGACATATTTTCATCGCTCATCCAGATTCTTGTTCTAAGCGTTAATGCGACATATTTTCATCGCCCTTTCAGCTTCTAGTTCTAAGCGTTAATACGACATATTTTCATCGCCCTTCCAACTTCTAGTTCTAAGCGTTAAATATGACACATTTTCATCGCTCATCCAGCTTCTAGTTTTTAAGCGTTAATACGACATATTTTCATCGCCCTTCCAGCTTCTAGTTTAATTTACATTTTAATCATTGATCCCGCTTCCAGTTTAATTTACATTTTTATCGTTCATCCCGCTTCCAGTCTAATTTACATTTCAATCGTTCATCCCGCCTCTAGTTTAATTTATATTTTCATCGTTCGTCCCGCTTCCAATTTAATTTAGATTTTAATCGTCATCCCGCTTCCAGTTTAATTAACATTTTAATTGTTCGCCCGCTTCCAGTTTAATTAACTTTTTAATCGTTCATCCCGCTCCTAGTTTAATTAACATTCTAATCGTCATCCCGACCCTAGTTTAATTAACTTTTTAATTGTTCATCCCGCTGCTAGTTTAAATAACATTTTAATCATTTATCCCGCTCCTAGTTTAATTAACTTTTTAATCGTTGATACCGCTTCCTGTTTAATTAACTTTTTAGTCGTTGATCCCGCTTCCAGTTTAATTAACTTTTTAAGGGTTCATCCCGCTCCTAGTTAAACTAACTGTTTAATCGTTCATCCCGCTTCTAGTTTAACTAACATTTTAATCGTTCATCTCGCCTCTAGTTTAATTTAACTGAGAGCGGGACGAACGATTAAAAAGTTAATTAAAGTAGGAGCGGGATGACGATTAAAATGTAAATTAAACTAGAATCGGGATGACGATTGAAATGTAAATTAAACTAGAAACGGGATGACGATTAAAATGTAAATTAAACTAGAACCGGAAGGGCGATGAAAATATGTCGTATTAACGCTTAGAACTAGAAGCTGGAAGAGCGATGAACTTATGTCTTAGATTAAACTAAAAGCTGGATGAGCGACGAAAATGAGCTGAAACAAGAAGCTGGAAGAGCGATGAAAATTATATGAAACCAATGAAAATATCGCTCAACCTAGAAGCTGGAATATCGTTATCCTTTCGCCTGTGAACCTTTTGTCGGTGAACCATTTGTCGTGAACCTTTTGTCGTGGAACCGGTCAAACAGACAGACAGACACACACACACACACAGACAGAAAGCTGGCTTTATTTATATAGATGTAGTTTAGTTTAATTGCTAATACTGCAAACGGCGGTCCCAAATTATAAAATGAAATAAATCGGTATGTAGTAATGGGTTCACATAGGAATTTAATATAAAGACAAGAAATGTATGTGTGTATATATGTATGTATGTATGTATGTATGTATGTATGTATGTATGCACATACATATATACACACACATACATGCATACACACATACATGCAGACATACATACATGCAGACAGGCATATATACATGCATACATACAAACACGTACATACATGCATCCATACATATATACAAACACATACATACATGCATACATATATACAAACACATGCATACATACAAACATACTTGCATATATACTGGCATGCATGCATACATACATGCATACATATATACACATGTACATACATACATACATACATATATACATATATGCACATGTACATACATACATACACACATACATACATATATACACATGTACATACATACATACATACATACATATATACACATGTACATACATACATATATACATATATACACATGTACATACATACATATACACATACATACATATATACACATGTACATACATACATACATACATACATATATATATATACACATGTACGTACATACATATATACACATGTACATACATACATACGTACATATGTGAATACATACCGATTTTATAATTTGGGACCGCCGTTTGCAGTATTACCGTTTAATTACCCTGCGATCTTTTGTGTTGCGATCTTATTACCCTGCGATCTTATGACGCTGCGATCTTTTGTGTCGCGACCTTTTGTGCGCGACCTTTTGTGCGCGACCTTATGTGCGCGACCTTATTGATGTATACCGATTCGTCTATACATTAAGGTGGTCCAAAAAAGTAAAATGTAGAAATTTGTTTCTCCACATGGCTGCCCTTGTTACATGTAATATTGTGAATTTTGTGACAAATTTTGAAGTCAATCTGAGAATATTTAGGGGTCGCTATGAATTATCACTTTCTGGATAAACAGCGAAAAACAGCAAATTATTAGTTAATTTTAATAATTACATCCTTGTTTTATTTTTATTTGTTGACATTCAGTAATAGGATGTGAACAATAAGAAAACAATTGAAAAACTGCTAACTGGTATCCTAAAATGTTAACAGTAAGAAGCATTAGTTTTGAAAGTAGTCTTTCAGATAAAAGTCACTATTGACATTGACACGAATGAATGCAGAACGAATGCAACATTTAAAAACTGGTTAAATGTAGTTTGTCAAGTCTGAAGGATAGAGTCTGGGTATGCAACTATCCACAACAACCGTTTAGGCCTACACTGTTTTTCTTTTAGTGATCATCAGCTGTCAAGGCTGCTTTGGATGGGGTGGGGGTAGAGCTAGAAGTGGCGCTTGACAAATTGGAACAAGAAATGCTTCTGATCTTCATTTTTGTGATCGTTTCATTACATTTCTGGATGAGCGCAATGCCACATTCAGTGCTGTCATTGACCACCTTCATGGCTTGGACTCTTGCTTTCAATTTCTTGTAGGACTCGTCATCTTTCCATTCTTCTGGGTTCTTTGAAAGGAAAACCTCAGCCTCCTCTTCCCTGTGATGTTCAGCAACTTGAAGAGATGCGTGGTTTGCTTGGTCACAAAGTTCTACATTCTTCAGAACTTAGTGACTTTGGTGGCATTCACCTTCCACAGAGCCGATGGAGTCTGCAAGCTGGAGGTTGGCTCCTAAGGCGCTCTTGACATTTGAACAGTGCCAGTCCTATGAGGTGTTCAGAAACGTACCAAAGATGACGAGACAATGCTGTGGATGCGGCATCGGCAACAAGGTGATTCGGATACATCTTGAGCAGACTAAGCATCTTGGCATCATTCCGTGCAGCATTCGATGGCATTGTAGCTTCATGCCAGAAACGGCCATGCACAAGTGCAACAAAAAGGGAAAGCTCTGTCAGTCTACTTTTCTCTCTGGCCATCAGCATCGGCTGGTCTTGGAAACGTATGAGCATGGTGTATTGCTCGTGCAGCTCGGAACTTGATGGCCTTCACAGATCCCCATGGAAGATGAGTCACAATCGAAGGGCAAGGTAATCCTCACTGGGCTGTTGGTGGTTGAAGGCAGTTGTGTAAAATGATATCATCTCCCCCCTCGTAGGCTGTGATTTCATCACCAAAGAGCCCATCTTTTGCGGGTGTGTAGCTCACTTGCTGGACTTATGGCCATTTCTTTTGGAATCTCTTGAATAGGCCAATATCGGGTCCCCTAGTTGCGCCAAACAGAGCTGTGAAGACATTGAGCACTGAGAATGACCTCCATGACATGATGTCGGCAACCAATCATCACGAGCTCATGACCCACTGCTTCTTCAATGATAACACAAGCTCCTCTATGGATACTTGTATTGGACAAAGTGGCAACAAAATACTAGCCCCTTTGCACTAATGCAACCACAAACACAGCTCCACGATCTGGAAGGTTGACCATGTCTGAGGCACCGTGACGAGCAACCTCTGGACTAGAAACTATGTTCCTCCAGAAATTATTTGTCTTTGGAGTAGACATAGATGGAGCAAATGCCACTGCAACAGTTTGCAGGCACTGTTACCAGGGACGTGAATTCAGCTTTTTCGGGGGTGGGGGAAGGGACGTCATTTGAGTATTTTTACTGGGGAACTGCCCCATTTGCCTCATGGTAAATCCAGCACTGTGTACCTATATATGCCCATAAGCTAGTCCATACAGTGCAGGCCTACACCCTTTACATGATGTCCCTGAATTTGAGTATCATTTTTTTCTTTTTTACCCCTTTGTTCTTCCTTTTTTTCTTGTTCCATTCCTGTTCCTTTTTTTCAAATATCAAGGGGGAATTCCCCCGCCACCCAATGACATCACTGACTGTTAGTGCCTTCACAATGCAACATTTACATGTTCTTATTGTTCTAGTCATTTGAAAACAAAATTTAAAACATTAATACGACCAATATTTCATCCGAAATGCGTATATCAGAAAATTGTTGAAATCATAGCGATCCCTAAAACTACTCAGATTGATTCAATTTTTGGTATGGTTCTTCTGTATACATAGTGAAATAAGGGCAGCCTTGTGGAGAGAGTTTTTGGACACTTTCAAATTTTACCATATGCATGTGGACCACCCTACTATACATACATGCATAGGGCTTACTTACATAATGCATGCATCTATAAATGCATACATACATACCTACATGTACATGCATGCATGCATATAATTATGAACGCATGCATTGGCCACTGTGAATAGGCCTAGATCTAAGCCAGAGAATATTAGGCCTACTCGACACAGGTGTAAGCAGGAATAAACGGTACGCCTAGACCGTAATTCTAGCTAGCGATTGAGCTAGAATGACAAACCCAGCACACCACCTATTCGATGGTGTGCT
Source organism: Allolobophora icterica (assembly GCA_963556255.1). Classification (NCBI taxonomy): domain Eukaryota; kingdom Metazoa; phylum Annelida; class Clitellata; order Crassiclitellata; family Lumbricidae; genus Allolobophora; species Allolobophora icterica. The sequence continues at coordinate 24,117,973 of OY744617.1, forward strand.
GGGTTTGTAATGCGACGATTGCGGTTTCGAGCATGCTGAGCGTATTCTGAATTAGGCCTCCCACCCTGGACAACTTGCATATAGCCTAGATTTACTAACCTAGCGCGCGTATTAAACGCAATAAATAAATACTTTATTTAAAATAGAGAAGACGATGTTCCAGTTGGATTTTGCAGGGGCGGCGTCAGACACTTTTTGTAGCCAGGGCATAGCCAGGGCAGTCATACAAGTGACCAGTGCAGAGGGCGAATTATGGAGAGCGCGGAAACGCGAGCTTAAATGTTGACCATATAAGATCGCGCTACCGCGCTTGCCATAAATCGCCCCAGCACTAAATTTTATATAGTCAGGAGGTCAGATGGGCCCAGCCCACCCCCCCCAGGAAGCTGAACGCTTTTTGACATTTTAAATTTTAACATTTAAGTGAATTAAGTGAATCTATATCTCAAGATATAACAAATATGCCCGAACAAATTCTGGACAGGGCAAATATTCTGGCAGGGCATCGGCCAGGGCAAAGGCTTTTTAACCAGGGCATTTGCACTGGCGCGCCCTGGTGTAGCGCCGCCTCTGGGATTTTGGCCATAGGCCTAAAATATAATCAATTAAATTTTAATAGCCCTTTAGAGAGTTTCGAGTTTACGAAAATTCTTAATTTCCAGATTCCCTTTTCGATATAATGCGAAATAATTTTGAAACTACAGCAAATCACACGACTTTATTATTAAGTTTATTTTGAATCTCGCAAAGCGCTATAAAATTAATCTGTGCGCTCCATCGCCATTTCTGATGACGTTTCATAGCAACGTCATGCATTTTTATTACTAAAAATGAAAGTTTCTGTAGTGTTAGACTATTACGTGCGTACGCTGTAATAACGCGAAATATTGTTAAACTTCTATCATATTTAACTATCAAAGTACATGAAGTACTAAGTTTGAAAACAGCTTAAGATCCGCGGTAGGTGCTATTATATGCTGTTCATGACAAGTGCATTTATGTTTCCTTATTGATAAATTTCTAGGCTGATTCGCTCAAACAGCGAGAGCGTTGTCGAAACAAACCTAATAATGGAGTTTGCTAAATCTGTTTATAGTAAAAATGAATCCATAAAACCTCAGTTACCACTTCATGTTTGTCTACCTACCTGACCTTCGGATCTGGATTTAGATCCGATTCTGACCATACCTGCCTCACCGATAATTTTGTTAACGAAGCGCCTGTGATAAGTTAGTTTTCACGACGTAGCTTTTTGGGCGAAATCAAATAGCTTGGTTATTTGGAGAAATCTGGAGATTGTGATTACCATTAGTTAATGTATTTTTAGCCTTCACTGATTTTCTAGTGTCAAAAAGTTTCGTAACGTTAAAAGTGTATAGTATTCTTAAGGTGTTCCTCTATGATACGAAATTTATGGCCTGTTCGTCACACTATATGACGAGAACACATTCAGAGTTGAGTACACTTGTTATCTCTTCAGCAGGCATCTTAGATGTCTTACTTAGTTTGGCGCAAGGACGTCGAGATCTGGTTGACGGCTGCCATCTTGACGGTCATCTGTCCTGTGAGTCGTTGCGCAAACAATAGTAAGTCATTGCCTCCTTACTGTATATGCGAACTATTCGGTTAGAAGGTCGAATTTAATGTAAAACGACATGCGCATTATATATGCATTGTGAAAACACACAATGCGACATCATACTTCTGTAGACAATCAGCTTAAAAAGCGTGGTCCAATATTTGGGAGTATAAAAATCGGTTGAAGCATAAACATGTGCTACCGTATGGGTGACATGACTCCCCAGTGATTGATCATTTTCATTTTCATCAGGCAGCGACATTCGAACTCCAAATCTACGAGTGAATTCTGATGTCTTACTGTAAAGACACCATATGTCTGCGTGTGTGGTCAATTAATGTTTTACTGCTTTGTTTTATGTAGAGTTTAATGGTCTCTTGCTACAACAATAAGAAACTATTATAGTTAAATTCCCTTTGATTTAAGCCACAGTTTGCACTAACTTCCTAGTTTGGACAAGAAATTGACGTGCACCCAAATTGATTCTGCAAAGCACTTCATCTCTCATCTCGCACTGAACTAGAATTCAAAATATTCATCCGCCTACCACTCAACTAATTCCTCAGACACTAACCTAGTAGAGTAGTAGACCATCATCCTCAGACACTAACCTAGTAGACCATCATCTATATGGGACACTGCAGTAGCCGATTGCCATAAGCGCTAGCAGAATAACGAAGAGAGTATACATATGGGTTCGAGCTTCTCCTTAGATTGTAACTATGTAGGGACATTGAGCAATGAGCAAGTCCTTCACTCACAATTAATTACTCAGCGACATCGGTTGGTGTGTTGTCAGTAGATAGTGGCATTTAATAAATGAATAATAATAATAATAACAATAACAAAAAATTGATAACAATTGTCTGTCTTTTAACATTTATTATCTCTTATACTTACCTCGGTAAAGTCATAATAATGATGATGATAATGATAACGATGATGATGATAATGATGATGATGATAATATGATGATGTTGATGATATCAACGTTGAAAATTGACACCAGATTGCTACTCATACCTGGCACTTATGAATTATATCTAAGGTAATGCATCGTCGTTATCGCACATGCCGTTCCCAAATGAACCAATGTGTCACATCCTCCTTGCCGGAGATGCGCTGCTGCTGCGCTGCCATTTCGACCGTGACTGTGAACGGTGGTGGTGTCACAAGGACCCAGGCACGACCGCCTATCTGATACTACCCGAGGGAGACTTTCTCGGCGTCAGCATCTTCACGAGGATGTACGCCAAGCCGGGCAGCAGCATTAGCAGAGACAAGAACCAGAAGCGCACTGAGTCGGTGCTTATGGTCGAAAGGACGTCGATTCCCGATGCTGGACAATACATGTGCGTCTGCGCAGCCTCGAATCTCAGCTACAAGATTGACATCGCCGTCGTCAATGGTACTTCACCTCTGTGAACATTACGTATGCAGGAATTTATATGGCGCCGTCTTAAGCATGGTCCCAATGAGTTGAGTGTGGTGTTCATTCGTAATCGAGAGATGCATTGAAAATGGCCACACCAGTAGGCACACGCACACACGTGACAACAAAAAGCTGGTGAGGTTACTTGGACGGTATCTGATTGATGCTGCATTCGGATACTTCAGTACTGCATTGCCAGAGCGACTTATGATGATGAATAAATTCTAAGAAAACTGAATGAATGAGCGAGTGGATGAATGAATAGACAAATGACCTAACTGAATGACTGACTGATTGATTAATTGATTGATTGATTGATTGAGCTATCGATTTTTGCATCTGCAGTGTCGGCGAGGGTTAAGCCGAAGTGTAATCGGCGCGTGGAGCTGACTTTTGAAGGAATGGTTGAGCCAATCGATCTAACGATCTACAAATGGATCTGCCGACCGTACGCAGCTCGATTAATCGAGGAAACTATCATACACAACACCAAGCGACTCGAAATCGAGTTGGACATTGGTAGGTACACACGGCGATTCAAAGACAATTGCGTAGACAGGCTGACAAAGAGCAATGGATTGTGGAGCAGAAGGAACACGAGAAAATGATCAGAAGATAGGTGAAGGTAAGGAAGGTGTGTAGCAAAAGGCAAGGGGTGCTGATCAGATGGAATAGAAGGTAATGATGAGAAAACAGGTGAAGGTACGGAAGGTGTGGAGCAAAAGGTAAGGGGTACTGATTAGATGGAATAGAAGGTAATGATGAGAAGATAGATGAAGGTAAGGAAGGTGTAGAGCCAAGGCAAGGCATATCCTTTCCTTCCCTCCCATCCCATCCCATCCCATCCCTCTAATCCCCTCCCCCTCATTAAGGTTGATACTTCACTCATAGCAAATGACCAAAATAGCAATTAAGTAATTAAGTGTAATTTCAAGCCCATTACAAACTGTGCACCAGGATCACGGTTCTTCCGTGAACGTTAATTCCAACTTATCGATAGATGGTTTCATGGGCCCCGTAATAATTTGACGGCCTCTAAGATCGGTGGTCCTGTTCGGATGAACACTTCGGACATGCCTAAGGCCAATCCCAGAGCAGTTAGGCAGATAGGAAGGCCAACATACGGGGAAGCAGACAGTTAGACAAACAGGCAAGCTCAAAGAGAGGCGGTCGATGAGGCATGAATACAGGCAGACATTCGATGCGCATAATATAAGCCGTTTGAAGAATTGTTATGGGCTAGGCTTGTAAGTCTGCTATTAATTTTTTTATTTGAATATGTGTCTTTCAGAGGCTGATACATCTTCAAGAGTTGCTTGCTACTTTTATCTGAAGTCACATAACGAAACAATGTCATGTGGCGTACGTGTTATCCCCGTAGCATTTCAGATCCACACGAAAGGCGGTATGACCATCGGACACCTTTACTAGATTGTAATTGTAGTCGTGAATTTATTAGCGCCTCTCGGAGAGAAACTTACTAGAGTCGCTCTATACGTTATCCTAAATGGCGTTACAGTTTATTAACGGCAAAAACTTCAGCATATACTTTTTCTATTTGCGACACATATGCCTTATATTGGCGGCGCTACTTTTCACATTCAAACCCTGCAGAGCCTCTGTGTAATATTGCTTCACTGTGTAGTGGTCTGTGATATCGCAACAGAAACTTTCCATATCAGCTGACCGACTTTCCCAACTTGCACAAGTTTGCATGAATTATGAGGCTGTTTAACTGCACAGGCCAGCTTTCAGTTAGCTCAGGCTAATGCCCAGGCTAATTAATACTGTTGCCGTATTAATGTAATCCTGTTCACAGACGCCATTGCTAATTGTTGACAAACGACAGACATTATCACTATCTTAATTAGAAGTTAAACGCTGTTTTTATATGTATAAATTAACTGCTTCATGCCGAGACGATAATTTAGCCTATGTGTCGGCAGTGACTAGGGTTGCTAGGCAGGCTTGAGGAAATTACCGCACTATAGCGAGAGCGTTATGGGGATCTGGGGGCGATGCCGCAGATCGGTCCAGGGGCGTTGGGTAAGCCTCTGGTCAGGGCCCTCAGGAGTTCAGAGGGGTGAAGCCCCCTGAAGTTGACAAGATAACGAAACAGCAGTAGAAAATTGAACAATTACTTTAAAATTGAAACGTTACTTTAAAAATGAACATTAAAACCAATCTGATTTACATAAATTGTAAATATACTACACTGTGGTTTGTACTATTGAAAAAAAGTAATTATACGGTAGCTTAAAAAAAGTCGACACTTAATAAATGTTTTAAAATGTTCTCTTTTGAACTTCGGAAATAATAAATATAACAATTAGGCCTATGTTAAAACATACCATCTATTGTGTTCGAATGTAACAGTTACATTACATGCATTTCCACTGGCGTAAACTTGTCCAAAATATTGGGGGGGAGGCATTTGGTTATTCATTCTACACTTGTTGCATTGGATGTACAGTAAATCTCAATTATTGGGTGGGGGGAGTGGCACGTGCCCCGGCTGCCCCCCCCCCTGAGTCTACGCCTATGTATATTTCTCTTGTTAATGTTTTCATCTGTGTATTAAAATTTCGTGTTTGACTATAGCAGTAACAATACATATATTTCTCTTATTGATGTGCATTAAAATTAAAATGTCGTGTACGGAGGCGCATTTGTCGGGCGCTTTTGTCGGGGCGCTTTTGTCCTCGGCGCTTTTCACGGGGCGCCCATTTGAATCTACTTCTTCAGTATGCTTAAATCAGTTTGACAGCCATGTTCCGCTTAAACCCGCTATATTAAGCGTATTGGCAGATGCATACATATGCAATGTAGGCCTATTTAGTTATAAAAACTTGCGCTTGATAAATCTTCATTAAGTAATTATCACAATACGTATTAAACGTTAGAATAACCTAGTGAACGGTAAGGTCAGTGCCGGATTTTGGTATAAGCTAAAAAGCTTAGGGCCTCACAATCCGCAGAGGCCTAAAAATTCAGATTAGGGGGGGGACTTTTAATTATAAACGGCTTGTTTAGCAGATTCCATCTCGAATGAGTTGAGTTGGAGCTAACTGCGCAGAGCGGATAAAAAGTGTGAGTGGTAAAATTCTTTGCGGCACTGAATTGTTTGCGATAAATATAAATGTTAATGAACGCTATAGCGACCGTATGACCTCAACCCTGCTCATTTCTCAATGAATTGTTCGAGTGAGATCCTCCACCACTGCTGTGCTGTTAGTTTGAATGGGTGCTACTCCGTTTACGGTTCCGTGTAGGTCTACGGACCGTGCTAACCCGAGCTTTAAATCACAGAAATGAACAGCCATCTTAGGGCCTCACCAAGTCTAAATCCGACACTCGATAAGGTAACGTGGCCTACAATTCAGTGGACTAGGGCCTAGTTGCCTAGTCACTAGGCAACATAGGACGATCAATAGAATATGAGTAGGATCAAATATTGAAATTGAAGAACTGCCATATGACTGGTTCTGTTCTCGCTTTCAGACACGTGCAACATAGATTTTCTTGAAGCCTCAGCTGCAGATTCCATGACCTTCTCACCTGATGGATTTCGTTGGACGTTTCTGCTTCTCACATTCCTGCTGACGTTTATAATTGGCCAAGGACGACTTCAAGAGGATGCTGATTTTACCAGATTAATTCAACTGCATTCGTTCGACTTAGGTTGAAATGCTTCGTCGTTGACTATAACCCAGCAGACGATTATATGTAGAACCTAAATGATGATTTCAGTGCTTGTGCTTAGACAGATAAAGGCTTGTTTGGACTAGGGGCCTAATACACTAAAGTGAATTTTAACATCATATCTTCCCTTCCGTGAAAATTCATTTTGAATTGGTTTTAAATACAGGATTAAGGTTACCATTTAATGTCGTCATTATTATTACAACAGCAACAATAACAACAACTACCACTACTACTACCGCTGCTACTACCAGCACTACTAATAATAATAATACCATCACCACTATTACTACTACTAATACTGCAACGGTTTACTATCAGAAGGGCGAGTTCGGAAGGGCGACTATCAGAAAGGCGACTTCGGAAGGGCGAACTCCTAAAGGGCGCCTGTTCACAAAAGCGCCGCTCAGAAGAGCGCGCTATCAGAAGAGCGCGCGTTCACAAGGGCGACGATCAAAAAGGCGACGATCATAAAGGCGAAAATATAGGTTGAAATCTAAAAGGCGACGATCATAAAGGCGAAAATATAGGTTGAAATCTTTAATCTGTACGACAAAAATATTAAACTAAGAAATTGATAATCATCAGTTCAAATGTAGGCCCTGTTGTCCTAAATGTTTTTCAATACGGGTAGGCTTACTAATAATAGTAATCAGTTCAAATGTTGAGATTAATATTATGACCGATCCCTCTCAGAAAATCCAATGTCGTTCGGTTGCCATAATCTTCCACTATTGTCTTGATGCGCCTGGCTACCTCCCTGTAGATTTTTCTAGCGCGTGGAGGATGTTGACCGGATAGGAATTGCTCCAACTTCAATTCGTTCATGCTCTGCTCCTTCTTCAAACTGTCTATGAATCTCCATATAGTTGGATGAGAAGCTCCAAGTAGTTGACTGAATGCCCTGTGCCAACCTTCGACCGAGTTGTTGGTCTTGGGAAGATCTTGGAGTGCCGAATTGTGGACATTCCAAATTTCTATGGCGAACAACGGATTGCTCCGCCCACCACGTCGTGCTGGTCTCCCAATCCATGTGTCCTCGAAGTAATTCATTAACTCTTGCAAGTCTTGGGCATTCTGTTGGAAGAATTCAGAGTCGACCAACTCCTCGAACGCGGCAATAACGTCGTCTGGTGGAATGAAAGCAAGCGCCATTAGTTGACGGATATGAAGCGCAAAATCAGGTTCGTCCATGTAACGCTGGGCGAGTCCATTGAACTGCTGTACCTTGCGCCAGATACACTGACTAAGGTGAAAGAGGCATCCTTGCTGCTGCACATTTGGAAATATACTACGAAATGCTAATAGTGCAGCATTTTCAAAATCAGTCATGATCGTCGACGGATTCAAACCAGGGTGCAAGTTCTTCAATTCGGTCAGTATACGAACGTAGGTGTTGGTACTGCGATCACTCATCAGAACATACACCATTGGAATAACGGTTTCGTACTTAAGAACATGGATGCTGTAAATCTGTTGGAAGAGAGGAGGAGACGACTTGAAGGTTCCATCTGCGTACCAGTTCGGACAACGTGCCAACACTTCAAGATTATCCATTGTGGAAAAGATCATGAAACGCGCTGCACCAGTACCACTATCGTACAGCAGGAATCCATCGCCTTTCAACGTCTTCCTATATTCATCTGGCACAGACAGGTCGTCAAGAGTTGTTGGACTAGGCAACGGTGCCTGGTGTTTGTGACGTGCTCTGCGAATGACTTGTTTGATGCTAGATACAGTTGGTAGTTGAGCAGCCACAGCTGGAGTCACATCGTGAGATGCTGATGCAGTCGCAACGAGCAGGTGAGTTGAATCTTGACTAACCTAAAATACATAAGCAAGAGTTATTGTCGCCAATCCAGCTTCTATTTAAAATTATCTTAAATAAAATAATTTAGAGCGTTAAATGCCTCCCAAATCTAGCACGACTAAGAAGAACCGTTTTAAGGTGATAAAAGAACGTAAAACAGAATGTCCTAGGGAAAAGGCGAAGCTCCAGAGGAAGGCCATTCCAGGTCGAGGGACCCACCGCCGAGAAAGCCCTGTAATAATATTTAATCTGGTTTCCGCGACTTCGCTTTTGTGGGCGCTCTATAAATCTCGAGATTAGTATTAATAAAGATAACACTAAGTGTCGTTACATACCGCCGCGTTCTGCTTGATCTCGGCCATCACCTTCTTGCTAACCAGTTTAGCTTTATCCGGAACGTGATTGTGTTGAGTCGGCTGCTTAGTCAGAATTCCATCTTTGGAGTGACAGCGGGACTTACACTTAGCTGTACGGTATTCAGTGCACTTCCAGATTTTCTTTTCTGTTATTGTTTTTTCAAGTCTGAATGTACAACCATCGACCACTAACATTTCTCGACCTTTGTTGCTCATGACAAATTCTAGCTCCATTCTTAAACTGCTCCTACGACGAACTGACAGTTTTTCTTGGTTCAGACTTCGATTTATATACCCTTCAGGTTTGGGGCGAATAGGGTAATCACAGACTTTCGCGTATTGACATAAGAGCTTTACGTACCTTTACGTACCTAGCAATGGGCGGATATTTTTGTGACCTTTTGATAGTCGCCCTTTTGATCGTCGCCCTTGTGAACGCGCGCTCTTCTGATAGCGTGCTCTTCTGAGCGGCGCTTTTGTGAACAGGCGCCCTTCAGGAGTTCGCCCTTCCGAAGTCGAATAGGGTAATCACAGACTTTCGCGTATTGACATAAGAGCTTTACGTACCTTTACGTACCTAGCAATGGGCGGATATTTTTGCGACCTTTTGCTAGTGGCCCTTTTGATCGTCGCCCTTGTGAACGCGCGCTCTTCTGATAGCGTGCTCTTCTGAGCGGCGCTTTTGTGAACAGGCGCCCTTCAGGAGTTCGCCCTTCCGAAGTCGAATAGGGTAATCACAGACTTTCGCGTATTGACATAAGAGCTTTACGTACCTTTACGTACCTAGCAATGGGCGGATATTTTTGCGACCTTTTGATAGTCGCCCTTTTGATCTTCGCCCTTGTGAACGCGCGCTCTTCTGATAGCGCGCTCTTCTGAGCGGCGCTTTTGTGAACAGGCGCCCTTTAGGAGTTCGCCCTTCCGAAGTCGCCTTTCTGATAGTCGCCCTTCCGAACTCGCCCTTCTGATTGGATACCTACTGCAACCACCACCACAACTCGTAGAAGTAGAATAATTGTGTTCACGAAGTCAGGTCATTGCTGCTTTTAATTGAATCTTGTAGTTTAACTTTCTTAACAATGTTAAGGATTTTTAGTTAAGTCCTGATGTAGGCTTCGGAATAGGCACATTTTCTCATATACCAAAGAATATATTAGATCTCAATCAGCAATATAGAGCAATTAGTATAAATGCATGACAATTTATGCAAAGTTGGTCAATAAAGGTGCACGTGCATAGTTTAAATGTATATAAACCAATGCGCACGCACGCACACACACACACACACACACACACACACACACACACACACACACACACACACACACACACACACACACACACACACACACACACACACACACACACACACACACACACACACACACACACACACACACCTACACACACACACACACACACACACACACACACACACTCATAAATCGAACATTTCTAGAAGACTAAAACCCTGTCTAAAAGCAATTAGCCTGTGCTTAGGTTACGCTGAATCATTCGCTAGTTATATTTAGGTTACCCAGAATCATTCGCTAGTTATATTTAGGTTACCCCGAATCATTCGCTAGTTATATTTAGGTTACCCAGAATCATTCGCTAGTTATGCTCAGGTTACCCTGAATCATTCGCTAATCAACATGGATCAATACAAATAACTGGAGAAATTCTCGAGCACTGTGCCTCAATTCAATCCAATCTATGTGAACTTGTGAACTTTACCCTACTTTGAGGTCGGATCAGAAAATTGAAGTATATAAATTATGATCAAAGTCGAGTGTTGTCCAAATCAAGAGTCGTCTCTTTCTTGTAAATAGCTGGATCTGGAAATTTCGTATTGATTGTCCCCTCGTCAGCAACTTGAAACACGGTGTTATCATACTGGCCATCTTGATTACCGTTGACTAACACTGCGGCCTTGTCGAGATTGATATTTTTCTTGCCATCAGCTTCAGGTGGTGTAGTCATTGACCCAACATCCGTGTCATCTTTGGCCCACGGAAGAACTTCGTCCTTAGCGAAGATGACGAATATTAACCCCCCAGCGATAAGGATTGAGATCGCTATGTAGAAAACCTTTCTCCATTCGGCAGCAGCACCCTGTTCGTAAGCAACATCAAAACTTGCAATGGTAATATCAGAATAAATTTCGGAAAATTTTTCAGCACCACACAAAAACTTGGTCCGAGAGGCTAGCTCATATACCGGCGCCATATAAAATTAAGTCGCAGGATCCAAGTTGCTTGGTCGGGGTCAGTGCCAGGACAGAATCCGTGGGTGGGGGGGTCAGGCTATGCTGGAAATTGTTGGTAATGGTGATTGGAGTCGTGGGTTATAGCAGAAGTGGAAGCAGGGCAGGATTAGATAGGTTTAAGTGTTCGGAGAGAGGGTAATCGTAGGAGTGGTCAGATTGCCTCTTCGAATGAGGTAGCATGTTATTATTATTATCAAAGTAGTTTTATATAGCGCCCCTTCAGAATTGCCTACTCAGGAGCACTCCCAGCCCATCCACGGTCAAATAACGCAGTTTTGAGGACAGCAAGAAACAGGGTAAAATGACCAATCGGTATTTGACGGAGCTTGGTAGGGAGCCCATTCCAGGCCATGGGGGCAGCCACAGAGAAGGCACGGCGCTGGCGCATGGCTGTCCGCGCGCGGGGAACTATAAGTTCACCTTGCGTAGCTGAGCGGAGAGAGCAACGGCGCTGCGAGCATGAAGTGGGACAGCAGAGCTCCCGTAGGTATGGAGGAGCCAGGCCTTCAAAGCACCGCCGGACCAAGGCAGAGATTCTATAAGTAATGCGCTGTGGGTAGGGGAGCCAGTGGAGGACATCCCTCCTATATGCAGACACTCTGCCAAACTTGGGGATGCGGCCTACAAGGCGGGCAGCAGTACGCAGGATTCTATTCAGGGACTCAATCCGGCAGGCCGGGAGTCCGTCATATATGGCACTGCAGTAGTCCAATCTAGAAACCACAAATGCATGGACAAGCGTGGCAGCAGCACCGGGAGACAAAGAACGGGAGATCACCTTGAGTTGCCGGAGCTAGTAATAGCAACTGCGAGAAAGAAGATTTATGTGCCGCGTGAATGCAAGTTCCTGGTCCAGGATGACTCCCAACGAGTCCCAAGCCCCGGACCCAGGTCGAGAAAGAAAGGTGTGGGAATTGCAAGGCAAAAGAAGACGGATCTATTTTAGAGAGCTGCTGGGGAGTTCCAAGCCATATAAACTGCGTCTTGGCGGGGTTTAGCCGCAGGCGGTTTGAGCATGTGACCAACACTCACACATACGTTGCATTTTAAAATGTTTACACCAGCACATGACAGCTCTACTATGGGTATACGGCTTAGGGCGTGCGGTTTCTCAATAAACCAGCATAATAGGAGTCTTGTGACAGGTTCAATTAGCGAGTTCTTAGAAGCCATATCAAGCAGCCTATAAATATGTATATTCGTTTAGGCCTGCAATATATGGCCTATTGTGTAATTAGTATACAGCCACTACCAATTTAGGACAGAAACATCATTCTATCTTTGCTTCAAACTTCGAATCCTGCTCTCAATATATAAATACACGCATACACACATACATACATACATTCATTCATAGGCAACATTGCACATAGGCCTATATATGTATAAATCTGTGTACGTAAGCATGTATGCATGCATGTGTGTATGCTAGTTTGTATGCAGTATGTATCTTACGTGTATATTATTAAGTGCATATGTATGCATGTATACGCATGTATATTTGCTTGAATGTAAGTATGTGCTAAGCACGTGTGCGTGTATGTATGTATATGCACGTATGTAAATATGTGTATGACTGTATGTATTTGTGCATGCAGTTGTTTATGGATGTTTGTACGTAGGTGTGCGGGTAACGATGTATGCGTATGTATTTGTGCTTTAGATGGATGTAGGTAAGTGAATATCTTCGCTCCTAACTTCAAATCTTGCTTTGTATGAACGAGTAAATGAATTCAAATTTACGGTGGGAGTAATGAAGCCAACAACAATTGGAGCGACGACACCAGTGAAAGCTCCGGCCGTGTTTGATGTTCCCAAGATCTCGCCAGCGTATCTGAAGTAACAAATTAAACAGCGTCAAGTCACTCACACGGAACTACGTTTTGGTCATCTATACAAGGAGCTTATATGTGACCCGTCACCACAAAATCAGTCGCTTGTCGCAAATGGATTTAAGCAGCACAAACCAATTTGTGATGGGAAACCTCAAACCGGTCATAATTAACATTAATGCAAAACAATTACAAAAATATATATTTAAAACAAATAACATAATTATATATAAAATATCTGTTTATACGTATCTAAATGTGTGAAAAAAAGTTTTACTAAAAGCCCTAGATCTGTTTCAAGATGGAAATTCAGAATTTAAGTCAAAATTTCGCTGTCTTCGGTTTCATGTGAGGTATAAAAAAAGTGAAGACAGTTTTGAAAAGCTAAATAAATCATCTACAAGATGGTGTAAAGAATAACATTTTTCAATTTTTAAGTTGTGACTGGTTTCTTGGTGGCGGGTCACATATATCAGCCTGAAACATGAGTACTTCTTGGCCTTTCTTTGCACCCGTTCCAAGGCGTCTCTTCTTTTCGATTCTTTTCGATTCTTTTCAATTATGGTTTTGTGTCGACAGCTGGCCAGACTTTAATTCATTACCGAACTTAACTATGTCTTCTTTCTCCTGCAGAATTTAACTACTTCCGACTGAAAACCGACATTTTAAGCCATTCTTTCCTGGTTCCGCTCATGTTTCATGACCAATACCACCAACGATTTCCACCTTAGTATCATGGTGCGTCCTCGACTTGACCCGTTCCCGGATTCTGATCTGCGACCACAACCGACGAAATACCTATGCTTTTTGCGGACTTGATGTAGCGCCGGTATATTGCCTAGTCATTTACGTGGAGCTAAGATATTTTGGAGATTTACATTATTTTACATTTGCATTACATTTACCTGCCTCATCCATTTTATGTAGCGCCGGTATATGACAAGCAATGGACACGGTTACGATACTGTTTTACAGCAACACTATATACGGGTGTATGCCCTTTGTACATTATAGGGTATCGAGACCGCGGTCTTAGTCTCGAGACCGTCTCGAGACCGAAAACATGCGGTCTTGGTCTTGATTGTGCCGGTATTGGTCTTAAAGGTTCGGTCTTGGTCTTGGGCGTTTGGTCTCTGTCGTTTGCCTTTGGTCTCGGCCTTGGGTGGGATCAAGAGTGGAGTGTGGAGTATTTGTTAAATGTTGTCGATATTTGCCGGTCTGTGCGATCATTAGTTTTTTTTACATTCCATCAACATCTGCACCTGCTGAGGGGGTGTTTAGCTGTAGTGGACTCTTCATGAGACCTCGCAGGGCACGGCATGGGGACAAAACCTTGTGTAATTTAGTTCTTATAAAATGTAATAAACATCTGATTTGAATGATGGGATATGCAACACTTAAGTCGAGAATGGCGCCTACGGTATTGGTCCTGAGGGTTTGGTCTTGGTCTTGGATCATATGGTCTTGGTCTCGGCCTTGGTCTTGGACCATGCGGTCTTGGTCTCGGTCTTGGTCTTAGATTTTTGGTCTTGTGTACAATACTGATTATAGGCTATAGCACATTCACACATATAATATAGACTGATATAACTGAAACTGACATAACTTGATTGCTATAATATAAAGTATTAAAGATCAAAGCTATCAATATACGTAAGGTGGTGTATATAGTTTAATGGGGATACGGAAGTTTCGCCCCCGGAAGATTCGCCCCCGGAAGATTCGCCCCCGACATTTCGCCCCCGGGAAGATTCGCCCCCGAGGAAGTTTCGCCTCCGGGATCCATGATGAAAATGTAACTAAGACTAGAAGCTGGATTAGCGATGAAAATGTAACTAGAAGACTAGAAACTGGATCTATGATGAAAATGTAACTAAGATTAGAAGCTGGATCGACGGGGGCGAAACTTCCGGGGGGCGAAATGTCGGGGGCGAATCTTCCGGGGGCGAATCTTCCGGGGGCGAAATGTCCTAGAACCAGTTTAATGGAATGAACATATTATAGTGCCTGCCATTTCAACGTAATTTTTTCCTGGTAACGCTTCAACAACGCTGAAAACGAAAATTGGAAACATTAATTATTAACTAAGAGGCGAGTATAAAATGTTAAAACCAGAATTAGACATGCTATTACTTCTCCTAAAAGTACACCTAAAGGTACGTAGGCAATTTAATGTTGACAAGGGCGGCACGAATCCTACCTGAATATCGGTACTCACCTGGGCGCAATGTCCTGCATGTTAACCATAGACCCTAAGCGAGACATGTTGCTGATTGCAAGATTGATGGTAAGAAAGGCAACGGCCATATAACGAAGCTCATAGTCGCAGAAGCTGACACCCAGAATAAGCAATGCGCTACCGAAATTGCCTACAACAGCGACATTGCACACATCAATAATTGCCGCCTGGTAGCTTGACAACTAGTCTCTGACAATACCACCCTGTCAGCATGCACATATGGAGCCATATATAGCCCTATATTCCAATATGGGACCATGCGTATAGATCCCAAATGGGTCCCATCTAATACCCATTGGAAATAAAGGCAGGGTTGCTGCACTTCACTGTGGTCAACCAAATTCTCGAACTAGGCCTATCTTGAGCAGACTGTATAGTTAAGTCAGATTGTATTGCATGCATCGCTTTGTAGAGGTATTCAAATGGCGCTGTATTATATATCTCGCGGCAAGCAAGCATAGATGCACATATAAATTCATACACACATAAATGGATACACTCATAGAGGTATACAGGCATTCATGAATACATATTTACGTACATGCATACGTACATACATACATACATACATATACATACTACTCCCTGAGACGGTTACTGCGCAGCATTGTTTGAGAATTCGTGACTTTCGGTTTAAAAATTCGTAAAAATTCGCGAATTTTGGGTCTATTTTAGAATTCGTAAAAATTCGTAAAAATTCGTTGGGCCATTGTTGGGCTTTTTTACACTGACAGTGGCGTTTTGCAAAAAGAGCGTAACCAACAACAACAGATGTGATGATTTGTTGTGTTAATTAAGCTTCTGCTTACTGCTTAGAATTTAATGTAAACTTCAATATAAAAGTTTATTATGTAACAAGTTAAATTAGTTCAAATCTAATTTCTTAAAGATGAAGAACATGGACTGGAGTGGAAGTATGTTGTAATTTTGGAGGAGAAGGAAAGGGTAATTGAAAAATACAGTGTTATTTTTGTGACAAGAAGTTTGTTGGTTGTTTCGCCCGAATTCGGGAGCATTTGCATGTCGAAGATACCGAAACCAGAGTCGAGTAGGAGCAGTGGGCTGTTCCTGAATCAGTGGACGATGAAGTAGAAGACACAGCTCGGTGAACGTTGCCACTTGCCAACCCTTTTAAACCAGGTTTGGTAGCAAGCTGTGTTAGTGACTGACTGGTCACACTGGAGTTGCACAGGGCACTGGTGGTTTTTCGTTCTGCTGACTGACACTCACATTCACAAACCCCAACTATGATAGAAATCGAAGTTCATGACTCCAAATAGAACAGTAACTGAATATCAGTAGGCCTACTATTGTGTTGCTAGTCAGCCATATTTTACGGCTGATTGATTGATTGATATGACATTGACATTTACTTGCTTAAAAAGTTGAGAAGTAAACAAATAATAAAATTCGTTGCCATGGCAAAGAATTCTATTATTTTATTATTTCACGAATTTTAACGAATTTTAAAATTTCAGTGTTAAAAATCGTTAAAATTCGTGAATCTGTAAAATTCTTAAAATTCGTAAAATGCGAATTCTCGAACTATGCAGTGCAGGTCCTTGCGTAAAGCACTAACGTATCGAGAACACTGAGTGGTTGACGAAATATAAGAGAAATAGGAGGAATAGAAATAGGTCTTTTAAAAATAGGAAATAAGTTTTGATGTTGAATACAAGCAATAGTGTGATTTCGAACAAGCATATAACAGTCAGTTTAACGATACAAAAATGAATTTCACGTTCAGAGGTGATGCAAACAGACGAATAGCTGAGAATTGGTTGGATCGTTACTGTTTGACGACACTGTGTCACAACAAAGATGATTAGCGTCGCCTTTCTTTCTCCAGGCTTGGAACTGGCACTACCCCCTCTGATTTGAAGTAACGCTCGGTAATAGGCTGGTGCCCTGCGCTTGGCCTCCAAGTGACGCTTTAGAAGTTTTGAGATTATGATTACGATTACCAAGGTGCCAGCAGTGGCGGAACTGAGAGTAATACTTAATTATATATTTGAATTTTCTAAGAAACATGAATTATGGTTATAGTCTAACTATAAGCAATTCACATTCAGTCAAGCCATCTTACTTGTGCTCTGGAAGATCTTGCGTACAGTTGCTGTCGATATGATCTTCCTGGACAGCAGGACATCGGCCAAGTAGCCTAACGGTGGGCTGACCAAAACGCTTAGCACATAAGGCAGAAGTGTGAATAAACCATTCTGCAACAGTATGAATGCGACATCGACAATAATTAACAAAGCGTTGGCTGTGGATTAGGCAAAAAATTCTGCATTTCATAGATGGAACATTAATTAACCCGCCATTAGTGGCACGCTTGCTGACGTTATAATAATAATAATAATAATAATAATAATAATAATAATAATAATAATAATAATAATAATAATAATAATAATAAAAATAATAATAAAAACAATAATAATAATGATAATTATTATTATTATTAATTTTTATTAATTTGTATTCATTTTTGTTGATGATAGTTAGTATTATTAAGACTGTTAATAGTATAAATGTCTATGTAACGTTTCATGTGTTATTTTTATCAGTAGTAGTAGTTTAAGTTCAACGACATTGTGTGATAACAAAGATCATTAGCGTCGCTCTCCTCCTGCATCCAGGCTTGGGACTGGCACCCCCAGAGTACGAGCAGTGGCGGAGTTCTTATTTTTTTATTATTATTGTACTACACTATTATACACAATAAGTTTGTCACGTTAGGCCTAATAATATTTGTAAAATTATAACTAAACACGTATTTCCAACAAGCACTCGTACAAGAGCGAAGATCAGAGCAATGGAGGGAAAGGTCATGACCTGTTTGATGTCGAAACGGAGAACGTCTCGAAGGTAGAACGAGAAGGTCGTGGCCTGGGTGTGGCCATACCATGTTCCGGATACCGAGGCCGCGATTATGGCCAGAACTGCTGGGCTTGACAAGGCTTTCAGAATGGGATATCTCTTGCGCTGTTCCCACAACAAAACAACGTAATCACTCTTCACGTACCGTATAAGAGTAATCTCGAAATTTCTAAAGCGCTACTCAACAAGCAAAGCACAGGACAACAACTCATTCACGAGCTTTTGGATTTAGCCGAATTACGAAAAATCAGCCGTATCTCTATGAAAACAGAGTTTTAGACACGATATCAAAGCTAACAGAGAGGCAACAGAGCGAGAAATTCACAGGAACGAGAAAGTCAGATGTCACAACAGGTCTAAACTGAAAAAATAAGCTTATGGCGTTGTTTGCCTACAAGTAAGGCTAACTGAATTTCAGGTTTCATGGCATGAGGTGTTTAGTAACAAAGAGAAAGAGCCAATGTTGCCTTTATTTCGACAGTCGATTGGAGTTTGTTGCTTCGTCTGATGTAGTTGAGTTCCGCTTCGCTGATTCTCGGATGATCATAGGGAGAACTGAATGCGAATATGCTCCAAAAAATCCAAAATACAAAGCTCATCCCACCTGGGACAAACACACGACAATGAAGACGAAGATAGCCAGATTAAATGTAAAACCTCATAGACAATTCTGCGAGATTAAAAATCTGTCTTATTTATATGTAGCTAATGCAAAAGTTGGGGTATGAGATATGACAATGATCCACCAATGAAGACAGACTGAGTGCGGCAGTAAGATATTGGAATCACGTTCGGCCAGATATACTACTGCAAACCAATGTAAGAGAATAGTATGGTCGAGATAGTCGAATGCAGATGAGTCAAGGGGGAGGTTGAGTGCGTTCATACTTAACCGGTGTCCAATGCTTAATAAGTAGATGATACACACTCTGTTTAAAGACATTGCTGATAAATTGAAGCGAGCTGACCAGATTTGATTGGCGTCGATGATAAATTATTTCCTCTGACGCATAGACTCTTCAGAGAGTTTATATTACATTACCCGATATTGTAACACGGTTTACAGTCGTAATGACCCCTACTATTCATTCCCTGTGTAATTGTTACAGGGAATTCGAACATCAGGCCAAAGACTTTATGCAAATTAATTGGAGAGCTTTGGCAGCCATTAGTTGCTATTTCATTGAACACAGTTTGTAGAGGTGACTAAATTCAAGACAGATGAAGAGACAGTTTTATTATGCAGTGATGAAGGGAAAATATTCTAATTATAAATTATTATTATTATTATTATTATTATTATTATTATTATTATTATTATTATTATTATTATTATTATTATTATTATGCCCCGAGGTATACAGGATCCCTCAGGGACTTCAATATTAATTAATGTAACATATAAAAAGTCCGGAATGGCCCTATTGAAAGTGCCTCTGAAAGCTATCGCATTAAAACGTTGTATTGTTAGCAAGAGGCGTTGGAAAAGGAATGTAGTTTCCCGTGGGTCTCCGGTGACGGAACAGAGCTTTTGTTATTATTATTATTATTATTATTATTATTATTATTATTATTATTATTATTATTATTATTATTATTATTATTATTATTATTATTATTATAACAAATTTTATTATTTAAAATGAACCATCAGACATTTTGAAACTGTCTAAGAAGCGTTAAGATCCAGAGTTTAGCGGTCCTCGTCCACGATTAACTGTGCAAATGTGCCTCGAAAAGCGACGGCGTTAAATCGTTGAGTGCATATAGAGAGGCGCTGGAACAAGTGAATTGTCTCGAGTGGGTCACCCGACATTGTTGTCAGTCGCCGGCCTAACTCTGTAATGAATTCACGGCCAGATCTGTTGATGGGGCCCAGAGTTTCGAGTGCAATGGGGACAAAGCTATGCGTAGTAGGAAGGGCTGCATACTTCATGTTTTTTCGCGTCGCGGCCAGTTCCGCCGCTGCCCCAGGCGTTGTCGACGTCAAGTGGATGTAAGAAGCAGCGCATGTATGGACGCTATATTATTATTATTATTATTATTATTATTATTATTATTATTATTATTATTATTATTATTATTATTATTATTATTATTATTATTATTATTATTATTATGCATTTATTATAATATATATATATAATATATATATATATATAATATATATATATATAATATATTTATTCTTTAATTAAGCGCCTGCAAACGCACTGCGCTGTACATGTACATGTTATGCGATAAATCTTAACTAGTTAACTACTAACAGAACAGACAGCCTGCAATACACGGCGCAAATTGCAGCCTACAAAGCATGTCCGCCTATGGGACTCGATCCTTGTACCTCTCGCACTCTACGCCAGATGTTTTCCAATGCGCTATCTATCTAATGCCACTATCTAATGACCAAGCATATTCTGGGTGTCAAGCTCAATCAGAAATATAGGTTCTCTAGTAATATCACAAGTGACCATCTCTGGAGGTTCGAACCCGTATTCTGTGTGTTACAAGGCGAATGCTCTAACCAACAGACTACCCGTGTATCACGGGTGGAGGAATTACCTGTGACGTAGAAGATCAGTGGCCATCCATTGTCTATGGGAATAAGGCAGAACTGCGACGAAATCAGGGAAGCGATGATCACCCCGAAGGTGAAACCTACATGAAACAAGAAAATCCAAGTACTAAGATTAGATTACAAAGTCAATCTTATCTAATGATTTCTATAGCGCAGCTTTTTTTTCACAAGGTATCAATCGGTGTCGCTTGAAATTAAATCATAGGATTTACAATCCGTTGGAGAAAAACATGGAAAGGGGTCATTGCATTATTATGTAACGCCGAAAATGACCGTATTTGATCCACCCACCCTATAGCGCTTCGTAACGTTTCCATAGACCCAACTACACACCCACCGCAGCGTTGCGTATTTGTTGTTATGAAAAATCATTTTAAACTTACTATGCGAACGTGAAATTATAATTTGTAATTTATAGCGAATTTAATATAGTATGTGAATTACAACTGTAGGCCTATGTGAATTACAATTTGACAGTAGGCCTAAAATATGCAGTATATTTTGTTTATATAAATTACAGTCATGTTTGAAATGTAAATTATTTTCTTTTTTAAAGTTTTACCTGAAAGTTTTACACACTGCTGAAAAGTTTCAACGACTAAATTGCTTATTAATAATTAGATCTAATCAAAATTCAGATGAACATCAGTTTTAAATGTTTGAATTCGTGTCCACTAGTAAAATATGCTTTAAAGTGGTTCTTCAAGGTCAAGAATCCAAGGAGAATTAGGCCCACCACGTTGTTCCGACGTTAAAACTATGAAAGATTTAAACAATTCGAGCAGCGGTTTCCGGTTTACACAAACGGGAAAACAGATATGTTGATCTGAACTTTCGCTGGTGTCTGTTCGCCGGATCTTCTTCGGCTACTTCGGTAACTGTCCGTACTTCGGTTAACTTTCAGTTTTTGTCTACGACAGTCGCGAGAATGATTTGTCGTGGCGACAACAGTTGGAAAATTAAGTTTAAAATCAATGACACGGTTTGAACTTCGATCACATCGTGTCTAAAGTGTCATTCGATGCTAATTTAAAATTCATTTATTAAAAGCGTTACGCAACGTTCATCTCCACACACCCACCCACCCACCCACGTAACGTTTCGTAAAGTTTTCAAGGACACCACCCACCCACCCTAGAGCGTTACGTGATTATACAATGACCCCAAAGCCAATTAGGCAGAGAAACGAGAGAAGTGAGTCAAGGCTTTGGTCTGCGTAAAATCTCGTTTGGCGTCATAGCAATACAAAACACCCCCCCAGCCCCAATGCATGCAACGCCCCTGTATATCAGCTACGGGAAACAACGCTATAGAGTTACAAGGCTCAATGCCAGAACTTTTGTGGAAAATTAACACATTTAAGAAAAGAAAATTTAACAGTCAATGAGTAATGTAACGTAACTGAACATTTATATAGCGCCATCTAAGTATATGTCGATGGCGCGCTTCGAAATCTACACGACGGTATACAGTTTATTAAGAAAAACATGTTTCACTGAAAGTTTGTAAGACTTTCAAACCCACGTGAAGTCCATTCACCAGAATCCTATCCGAGATTGAGAGGTGAAACCTTGTTTAGAGAGCAGGATCGTAGAAGGCAAAATGTCTTTACACGAATTTATTTAACACTTAACGACGAGCGTGTACTGAAAGCGACTGGGAACCAATGCAGCTCGTCGTTAAAGTGTTAAATGAGCCAACAATAGAATTTAGAACAACGTAATAACAATAAAGACGGCGAAACCGTATTCTACTTAATCTTAAGTTGCTTGGGGTATCCTCTGTGTAATACGGGAACTGAAGTCTTCGTTTTGCAAACAGCGCAATTTGATTTCGCCAGTAGAGTAGCTAGGTTTTAATACCAGGGAAAGCGAGCACATGAAAAAGGCCCCCACTTACCAAAATTAATAATTTCAACTAATTACATTCATTATGATTAAAAGTATTTATTTTTCTATTTTAAATACAAACACTGAAACACCAAAAAGGTGAAAAAAGCAATTTCCATAGTAACTGAGTCTGCGTTGCTATGGTTGATCAGTTGCCAAGCAACCTGCGGCATGAAACTTTCCTTCTCTCTCAATTTTGTCAACAATTGTAACCCTTCCTTTTCGATCATGTCTCTTAGTTGTCGAGTCTTTAACAGCTCTGTTGAATTCGCAATAAAAAGCGCTATACAAATGAGCAATTCGGATTACTAATATTGTTAGGGAAGTTGCATTACTGCTGTTCGTCTGTCCTTGTGATCACTGTGGACATTACACTGACCTGCTGTAACGATCGATGTGATGAAGCTTCGCTCAAGAGGTGGTATCCAGAGTCCCAGAAGGCCAGACATGGTGGGAACAAGAACCCCCTGAAAGTTCAGTCAAGTTAACCGTTCAGTTTTAGATCAGTTTACTGTTTTGAATTCGTTTTGTTTCTTATCTTATTTAAAACAATTATTATAATGAAGGATTGAACTTATGTAATTCGAAGAACCAAATAAACCAGTTTCAGCAACTGAGCTACTGGTGAATGCATGATCAAACGACTTTACGAGTTCACTGATGCTTAATTTTATGACTTACTGGATGGCTAATTGACCCTTCAACTGACTGACTGGTCGAGTGTATGATTGACTTAGGCTACTTATTGATTGACTGGCTGACTAAATAACTCACTGGTTGGCTGCCTGCCTCGTATATTGACTGATCATCTGGCTTGGTGACTGGCTGAGTGACTGACTGATATAACACGTTTAATTCATGGAGAGTAGATTAGATTTGAAAAGAACAAAGATATCAAAAATTTTTTTCGTACACTTGCTAGTCCGAGTATGGTACGCAAAGCGACGAAGAGATATAGGTTGAAACGAGCGGCAATAGGACAAAGGACGGTGACGATCGAGCAAATTAGTGTGGCTATACCGAACACATGCTTGCCCCCAAACCTTCCAGTCAGATATCCCCCGATGAGCTGCGTCAAGCAGAAGCCGTAGAAATAGGCAGCCAACAAGACACCTAGTTGCTGACGTGTCCAATCAAACTCTCCCTAAACATAGGAACATCATGCACACATTATAGATATCAATATCATTACAGTATAATAATAATAATAATAATAATAATAATAATAATAATAATAATAATAATAATAATAGTAATAATAATAATAACAATAAAAATAATCTTCTTTATTAATTCAAACTAGCAAGTACGCGCAGTAAGATTACATTGAAACATGACAGTACAAACAAGATCTTAATTAAACACACGTAATGCATGTAATGCTCTCCTGGCCATGAGTGTTAACTCATGGCCAGGAGAGCATTACATGAAGATTGCGGTTAGAAACCCGTAACCCCCTATAGAGTGGGTGTCTTGCATGGATGCCAACACGTGTGTTTAATTAAGATCTTGTTTGTACTGTCATGTTCCAATGTAATCTTACTGTAATCTTACCATTCATCTATTCCCCCTCTCCATACATGCATAACACCTAGTATCAAATAAGATTACTAGTCACAACCGATCAACGAAAGATACAACTTAATTAAAACATTATACTAACAATTAATGCCACCAGTATGCATTTAAGAAGCGGTATATAATAAGTTGAATTTCCTGACGAAAGTTAATTTTGCGACTTGTCCAGCAGAGCATAATGCATTAGTAATACCAATGTCATCAAGACTCTCAGAAGCAGTTCTTATTAAGCTTACGGTGCGGATATTGCCCGAACAAATATTATTGACTTCATCATCAGCATCATCATCTTCATCATCGAAACTTTTACGCAGCACCTTTGAGAGATTCTTGAAATGCGCTCTATAAACATACATACATGCATACATACATACGTACATACATGCATACATACATACATTGTATTGTATTGTATTGTATTGTATTCGGATATTTATAAAGCGCTTCTAGCGGGAGGGCCATTCAGAAGCGCTCCCAGTGCGATAGACCCCGAGAGAAAAAGCAAGTTTTAAGAAAGGTAAAAGAGGAAGAGACGCTACCTGAGAGAATAGAAGAACGAACAAACGGAGGAAGCCCATTCCAAAGAGCAGGGCCAATGGAAGCAAACGACCTAGATTGAGCCAGAGAAGTCCTGACACGGGGAACGAGGAGGTCCAAACGGTCAGATGAACGAAGAGGACGAAGAGAAGCCGCAGAGTGAGGGCGATGAAATAAGTCACATAAATATTTTGGAGCGAAACCATACATACATACATACATACATACATACGTACGTACATACATACATACATACGTACGTACGTACATACATCCATACATACATACATACATACATACATACATACATACATACATACATACATACATACATACATACATACATACATACATACATACATACATACATACATACATACATACATACATACATACATACATACATACATACATACATACATACATACATGATACATGTATAAGCATCAGCCACATATAAATCATCCATCGACACATTTGTTTGGCTATGAGGTGACAAGAGAAACCTAACCATCCTAGACATTGCTGCACTCTTTTTCAAGACAATTTAAATATCTCAAAGTCACGTGACGAAAGTTATTTAACGCACATATATAGCAGTGCTAACTTAATAGCTTGAGGGAATCGCACAAGTGTTAAATAAACTTTTCGTCAGCTATGAATTCTGTGTTTATTCCTACTTCGCTTTCACTGCCATCCCTGCTTCTTCTCTCCCTCTTTCTGCCGTCACTCCGCCATACCTTACTGTCCATTTCCATCCAAACTCACTCCCAGTATTCCTTCCATTACACTTATATCCTCCTTTCAATGACTTGCTTCGAACTGCTGCGTGTGTGTTCCTCGTGTGGCATAAGCCTCTGTTGTCTCCAGGTAATCAGCGAATCCAGACGCTGAAAACGATGTTCCCAATGTACTGGTTTCGACTTCCGTCTGGTCCACTCCAATCGGCGTTACTGGATAGGTCTGGTTGAGCGATGGTGGTTTCTTGACCATGCAGACCAAGGAGATGGTGAGACTCAAGCGGAGCAGAGACATCGCTGCTAATCCACTCGTCAGCAGAGCGGCTAGTCCCAAGCGACATGATGGAATCAGTGGGGCTAAACAAGTATATGATCAAAAAAATAAGGTAAATTAAAATAAGCAAGTGGTAGAAAACACGCTCTGGTAAATTAGGATAAGCAATGATGTCGACAAACACATCTATGGAAAACGGTCTGACGACATCCCATCTGGTTGCTTTAGAAATGTGTATCAGGAGTCTTTGTAGCAGAGACGGCGAGTTTTCGCCCAATAGCATTTCTATTCTCTATCAGTCACAGTCTTGGCCTGCCTTATTTTAAAATTTCATCCACCCCTCTAACTGGCTGTGGCCAGACAATACGTCCAAATAATGGGAGGCGTGGGGGGGGGGTTGCGGAAAGCTGGGAATGAAGGGATCCATAAGAATTTTGTTAACACAGTATGGCCTAGGCCTCGTTAAAAGTCTGCCAACATCCTGACTAGTTGTTCTAGAAAGATGTATCAAAACACTATTATTACAAAGCTGGGTGGGAATTTTGGCTTAAAAGAATCTGAACCTCTGCTGCTGTGTCGTCAGAGGAAACCGCTGTTAATATCTGAAGGCAAGAGTTAATTATTACGGCTGACCGATAGACTTTGCAAGAACGGAACTGAAGACACCTCCTAACCTTTTGTTCCAGATTTGATTCTTTATTACTTATTAGTCTAATAATCATAGAATAATGATATTCGCTAGCTTTATGGTATTTGTGTAATACTAGCAATTATTATTATCCTTATTATTATAAGACCAAATATACATGCATCGGAAAACACTCAAGGCACGAAACGCTACACTACCAAGTCAGGCTGGGATTTACATTAATGAGCATCTAACTAAGCCGAACTCACAACTATACGCGGAAGCAAGAAAACTGCTCAAACTCAAGATTCTGGCATCCACCTGGACCAGGGATGGTTGGGTTTTTGTACGACATAATGACAACCCCGAGGGAAAACCAATCAGGATCGCTACACTCGATGATCTACATGTTCTTGCACAGAAGGACAAGGACTCAGCCATACACTCGAGCGGTGCTGCAGACACACCATAATGCCTGAAAACATTTTCATCATCTTACATACCCACCTACTGGCTCGTCGGTGTCTACCCTCATCTACGTTACATACTCACCTACTGGTTCGTCGGTGTCTACCCTCATCTACGTTATATACTCACCTACTGGTTCGTCGGTGTCTACCCTCATCTACGTTACATACTTACCATCTACGTCGGTGTCTATCCTCATCTACGTTACATACTCACCTACTAGTTCGTCGGTGTCTACCCTCATCTACGTTACATACTCACCTACTGGTTCGTCGGTGTCTACCCTCATCTACGTTTCATACTTACCATCCACGTCGGTGGCTATCCTCATCTACGCTACATACTCACCTACTGGTTCGTCGGTGTCTACCCTCATCTACGTTTCATACTTACCATCTACGTCGGTGTCTACCCTCATCTACGTTACATACTCACCTACTGGTTCGTCGGTGTCTACCCTCATCTACGTTTCATATTTACCATCTACGTCGGTGTCTATCCTCATCTACGTTACATACTCACCTACTAGTTCGTCGGTGTCTACCCTCATCTACGTTTCATACTCGCCATCTACGTCGGTGTCTATCCTCATCTACGTTACATACTCACCTACTGGTTCGTCGGTGTCTACCCTCATCTACGTTTCATACTCGCCATCTACGTCGGTGTCTATCCTCATCTACGTTACATACTCACCTACTAGTTCGTCGGTGTCTACCCTCATCTACGTTTCATACTCGCCATCTACGTCGGTGTCTATCCTCATCTACGTTACATACTCACCTACTGGTTCGTCGGTGTCTACCCTCATCTACGTTTCATACTTACCACCTACGTCGGTGTCTATCCTCATCTACGTTTCATACTCGCCATCTACGTCGGTGTCTACCCTCATCTACGTTCATACTCACCTACTGGTTCGTCGGTGTCTACCCTCATCTACGTTTCATACTCACCATCTACGTCGGTGTCTATCCTCATCTACGTTACATACTCGCCTACTGGTTCGTCGGTGTCTACCCTCATCTACGTTTCCCTAACATAGGTGAAAAATTGCACCTATAAATCATAGAAACGTTTTGGCAGATGACACAACATATGCCAGCTACCATCCATCTACGATGTGACTATCGGTGTTTACGTTGGAGTTTACATGTGCACCTATGACACAAAAAATGGAATTCATCTAAGTAGTAACATCACCATACAGATCTTGTAGGCCTACTAATTCTTTCACACGTCACTGGATCCTAATCTTCTAGCAATAAAACTGATTACAACAAACGAAGTAATAAATCGGCTGGAGGAAAATTCACTTACCTCAACATCAGTCGACCACCTGCTGGAACCATACTTACTTGCAAGCGACGGTCCACATTCCCCTGCCTCCTTCACTCCATCCGACACCCTGCTCCAGTTTGCACTCATAGACACACGCTGGTTTACTCTTGAGGGACATCGTCTAACTCACATGTATCCATATTGCCGGTTACTCTTACGAAAAGTTGTACCAGTTGTTAAAAGATATGGCATTGAGGATATGATTCTTAAGCTATCCGGATAAATGTCATATATTGAAATTTTATACTTGCTGTCATCCACCCACATGTGTATATATGTATGTGTGTATATATGTGCATGTATATGTGTGTGCATGTATATATATAATGGTTGTACATTCCCACCCGAGGGCAGGATGGAGTACAGATGGTTGCTGATGGGTACTTCAGTGCCTGCCATAGTGATGGCAGGGTGGAAGCAGTGGCATAAAAACTTTCAGGGGGTACCTGAGAGCTATTGATATCTTTTGTTAAATAAACCACCGCCTATACAAATCAGGATGGAACGACTTGTGTTGTCTAGCATATGAGTAGGCCTATATCAGGTCCAATTTGCATCTTTAAGTAAGTGATGTCTGTGCAATAAAATTATACATGGATGATAATGACTGTCTATATATAATGTTCGATTGTAACCTCCACCCCTGTTGACGATATCTGTCCGGCATAGGATCAAGATCCTTTTCCTTTCAGTTTTTGTATATTAAGTGTACTATTATTTTTTTTATTTAACTAGTTAAGTAAGTTCAACCTACATGTTCATTTGTTACATTTGTAATCAGAATCTTACGCGTGATTATCAGTCAATTTACTGCCATGCATGTACTAAGTGGTTTCACACGAGCTGCCTATCAATATGTACTGACTTGACATGGTCGTGTGACTACTGCCTGCTCTCTCAATTACCACACTCCTTCCAATTATCTAACACTCAGGACGAAATTGTCTCAGACACCCCGTACCCAACCCAACATTTAATGAATCGCACGCTGTGGCAAGACCTAATATTTGATCCATTTGCTCAAAGGGAAGCAGACGAAAACCCACTTCACTATGAAAAAGATATTAATCCTGATACTAACTTTCATAATGATCATCCAACCCACACATCATTATATAAGGAAACTAATCAGCTAATACCTTTCTTAGAGGGTCTAAATTACCGTAAAAAATTCGGCATAGCTCATATAAATTGTCGGAGCTTACTAAACAAGCAAACTGATCTCCAATTATTTCTAACGCAGGCAAATCTGGATATAGTAGCTCTCACGGAAACGTGGCTAAAGCAAGACCAAGAAGATCAAATAAATATTCCAGGATACGACTTCATTCATAGGGCCAGGTCGGATGGAAATCGGGGTGGAGTAGGATTCTTAATTAAAACAGAATATAAATACAACATAATAGAGAATAAGGATCTAGGATCACATCGGCACACTTTTGAATCAATATTTGTTAAAATTTTTCAAGAAAAGGATAGTGATATTATTCTCGGCACAATATATAGGCCCCCAAACACGTCTATGCCTGATTTTAATGATGACTTAAGAATCACCCTTGACATATTGACTAAGAAGAAAAATAAGCTTATTCTTGCAGGTGATTTTAATATAAACTTATTGCGTTGTGGGGACCTTCAACTCACCTCCAATTTTTACAACATGATGACCTCTCATAAATTACTCCCAACCATCTTGAGGCCCACTAGAGTCACGGAATTTAGTGCTACTTTAATTGACAACATTTTTGTTAACCTACACACGCCCCAACAGGACTCCTGTATCTGTATATCGGATATTTCTGACCATTTCCCGATTTTATTATACGTTGACCTCCAAATTCTTAGATGCCGGACCCCTGTGACATCGCCGAAAAGACTTTTTACTATGGAATCTAAGGCCAAGTTTATAAATAACTTACAAAATGTAGACTGGTCGCCAATCGAAGATTTATGTACAATGGATAATCCAAATGTGGCATATAATGAATTTTTTAACATTTACAAAAAACACTATGATAACGCTTTTCCAAAGATTATCCAAATTACACCACGATCTCGTAAAATGAAACAACCCTGGATGACCAAGGCCCTACTTAATTCTTGTAATAAAAAATCTTCGTTATATAAGAAATTCATTAGGGATCCTACCCCTACCAATAAATTAAAATTCACGAAATACCGCAATCTTTTTAAGAAAATTAGAGACCACAGTGAAAAAGTATACTACGCTGAAAGACTATCATCTTGTGAGAACAACTTACATAAAACTTGGACCATAATTAAGCAAATTATAAACCCGAACTATAAATCAACCCTTCCTGAGACATTCCTACTAGGAAACTATGAAACGAACAACCATAGACAAATTGCTGACTCCTTTAATGACTACTTCTCCAATATTGGCGTACGCCTGGCCTCTCAAATGCCCCAGGGAGCACCTAACTGTAGCCAATTTATGCCAATCCCTCCTCGGTGTTCGTGTGGGATCCTTCCAGTGGTACCAGATGAAATTAAATCAATTGTATACAGCCTTAAAGACTCCAACTCTGTGGGACTGGACGAGATATGCCCAACTATTATGAAGCAATCTATCAATCCCATAGCCAATATACTTACATCCATATTCAATGCTTCTTTTCGTAGCGGCATAGTCCCGCTTAGTCTAAAATTAGCAAAGGTCACCCCAATATACAAGGCAGGCACTAAAAACTGTATTGGTAATTATCGTCCTATATCCATTCTCCCGTCTTTTTCCAAAATCATAGAAAAATTGATGCAGACCCGCCTTACCACTTATCTTGAGAAACTGAACCTATTGACCCCTGCACAATTTGGTTTTAAAGCAAACCATTCCACCTTCATGGCACTCCTTGACATTCAAAATAATATAACAGAAGCTATGAATAATAAAAATTACTCTATTGGCATATTTCTCGATTTAGCCAAAGCGTTTGATACAGTAGACCACTCCATTCTCATAAGTAAATTACAGTCATATGGAATAAGGGGCATGGCATTGGCATGGCTTAGAAATTATCTTACAGAAAGAACCCAACAGGTTCAATTTCATTCAGTGCTTTCTTCACCTCTACCAATACAATGTGGGGTCCCCCAGGGATCAATTCTAGGACCGCTACTCTTCCTAATCTATATAAATGACCTTGCGCTAGTTTCATCCGTACTTAAATTTATTTTGTTTGCGGATGATACAAACGTCTTTCTAAATGATAAATCTATTACTAATTTAATTCTCAGAGCAAATACTGAACTAAAATTGATTGCAAACTGGTTTTGGGCAAACAAATTGACACTGAATCTTGATAAAACTAACTACATAATATTCTGTACCAAACGGAAAACACCCCCTCCCCCTAACATAACTATCACTGTTAATAACATACCCATTGAGCAGGTTGTCTCCACAAAGTTTTTAGGAGTTCAAATCGATTCTCAACTTACCTGGAACCCACACATTAAACTGATATCAAATAAAATAGCTAAGAACACAGGTATATTGAAAAGGATTAGTCACTGCTTACCGTCCCAGATACTACTACAATTATACTACACTCTAATATTCCCATATATCTCCTACTGCAACATCTCTTGGGGCTCAAACTATAGTTCAGTTCTAAAACCTTTGATAAAACTCCAGAAAGCAGTCATACGGGTAGTTTTTGGTATCCATTGGAAATCAAGTACTAAAAATATTTTTCGCCAGCATAACATTTTAACCCTACACCAACTAAATCATTTTCAGTGTATTCTCTTCATGCACCGGTTTCATTATAACAGATTACCACCCTCTATGGCTACATATTTTGTGTCTGGCTCCTCAATCCACTCCCACCACACTCGTTTGGCAAATGATTATCGCACGGAATTTGCACGTATAAACCCTAAGCGATTCTCTATTAAATGTATTGGCCCCACCCTTTGGAATGCACTACCTAAAGAACTTACTCTGATATCACAAATGCACACGTTTAAAAAACTAATTAGATTGCATCTCATTGGGAAGGGATAGGCCACTCCCTCTTTAATTTATTATGACTCAAGGTATTTTGGGCTTATTAAGCTTTTGCAAAAAGGCTCTTAATGATAGTAATTATGTACTACTTTCTTCATGAACCACAGTGATATCTGTAATGTAATTGATTGCGTTGAAATCTGATTTAAACGTTAGATTCATATTAATTAAGTTCTAGCTAAGTTTTGATTTTTTTAAATGAACAGACACATTATATTAATCACACTGTCGAGTCGTGACCAGCAATTAATCTGCTCAGCCAGTGATCTATTGGGGTGCCACAGTTTAGCGGGCCTTGCCCTTAGTGGCATCCCATTAGATATACACCTGTTATAGTATTTTCCATTCAGTTTACCTTTACTCAAATGAGTGATGATCATATAATTTTGTTGGATGGATCTTATCTTGATTATTAACATCGATTGTGTGTATTGTGTATATTCTAATAAAGAGTTATTTGATTTGATTTGATTTATTATCTATGTCATCATCATCATCGTCGTCGTCGTCGTCATCATCATCATCATCATCATCATCATCATCATCATCATCATCATCATCATCATCATCATCATCATCATCATCATCATCATCATCATCATCATCATCATCATCGTCAGCGTGATAAATATCATTATTAGCCTATTTTGTTCTTATTTTACTTCAACGGCTCACCTTTTTCCTCACTTTTTCCTTGCGGTGAAACTTTATACTTCATATCCAGAAATCAGTCGGGCAAAAATCTTGATTTTAACAGATGGTAACTGCCATACAGCTAAACGGTTTTGCTACAAATTTAAGCCTTTGAGGCTTTCTTTATAAACAATAAATATCCACTCATTTTGGCTACGTAAGAATCGGTTAACCTACAAATCATAGGTCAATAAAATTGTCTATAAGGAGCAGACACTGGAGTTGCGCTGCTAAGATAGCAAACGTGAAGCGATGCACAGTGGCTCTGGCCGGCGCTGCAACCACACAACTAGTATAGTTTTAAAATAGACATCATGAAAGGTCTACCAGATCTTAAGTCGGTTGGGATTGATCTGTTGCCAGACAATTGAGTCCACCAAGGTTTTAGGCTATTAAATTCTTACTACTTAATTCCTCTGTGTTTTAATGAGTTTCTGTTAAACCCATTGTATTCAAGAATCCGACATGGCAGCTCGGTGTTTCAAGAAGTGTAGTATTTGCATACAGCACAGCTTAGTAATCCTATTGAACATTCTGTGTCTCATGGTCACTGCAATTGAACTGCGTGCAACTCCATTTGTTCCTGCTTCTCTGATTTCCGTTGAGAATGTTCTGATGTCATTATTACCTTAATTTTATAATCCATATAAATCACATAAAATTATGTGCCCGGACTAGTCAGTCGTCCTTTGCATTTCGAACCCTATCGACTCATAGTCTATGAGAGCCAAGTATGTCTGACGTAGCCAGAGTCACGGCGCTGTGGAGGTTGCTCTACGCCTCCCCGGTATAGTGGGCCTTCACAACAAAGGGTGAACGTGAGTGGCTGGGTGCAATACTTAGGCACTTGATAAGAAGCGGATACCTCCCCGATGACTCTCCGTTCATCCAGCAGCTGAGTATCCTGGCTGACTACCGCCTTTTCTCGGCAGTACTCGTTAATGAAGAGCATGTCCTGCACAGTCTGATTCCGCCTGTAAAGGTTACCGAATATGCACTATGGGGAGGGGGCGTAGAGTAATGGATAACACACTGGCGTGAAGAGCAGTAGGCACCAAGATCGAACCCCGTAGACCCCGTAAGGTTTGGTCAGCATTCTACTCGCTAGGTGGCGGCGGTGGTTAGATGAATAGTATGCCGTGATTGGCGCCCTGTTGCTGCCGTATAAACAGTTATATTCGACTCCTTAAGACTGTTATCATGTGCTTCTACTGTATACATGTATGTAAGGCGCCCTGCGTGGCTGTCGTTTCTGCAATATGTATGTTCACTGTACACCGCAGTGCGGTTATCATCGTCATCATAATCATTATCGTTGTCGTCATCTTCATTTATCATCAGCAACCGGTTGCCTCATCATCACCATCATCATCATCATCATCATCATCATCATCATCATCATCATCATCATCATCATCATCATCATCATCATCATCATCATCACCATCGTCATCATCATCATCATCATCATCATCATCATCATCATCATCATCATCACCATCGTCATCATCATCATCATCATCATCATCATCATCATCATCATCATCATCATCATCATCGTCATCATCATTTTCATCATCATCATCATCATCATCATCATCATCATCATCATCATCATCATCATCATCATCATCATCATCATCATCATCGTCATCATCATTTTCATCATCATCATCATCATCATCATCATCATCATCATCATCATCATCATCATCATCATCATCATCATCATCATCATCATCATCATCATCATCATCATCATCATCGTCATCATCATTTTCATCATCATCATCATCATCATCATCATCATCATCATCATCATCATCATCATCATCATCATCAACAACAACAACATCATCATCATCATCATCATTTAACGCCTTTAACTCCATTTTAATTGTTCGTTTCTGTGAAAAACGTTCGGTTGACTTCGCTAAGCCTCGCTTTCCTGTTTTATAGCTCAGTATCTACTCCGATTTTTTTATCTTTTGGATTGTTTAAGCAGCTGAAGAAATTCAGAAAACATTTAAACATGTTCGTTAGCTCTGCACAAATGCTTTCAGCTTCAGAAAGACTTTGCCCTTGCAATGCCCATGGAGCTGTGGGCATGCAACGCGTTTGGAGTACATGAAAATTGCCTTAAAAGTGCCGAGGTGTATAAGCTTATGTACATGAAAATATATATTCTCAAAAGTGTGCATGTATATTGGGAAGGGAGTTGGATGAATGGCAACATAAGATCTTGAAAGACGCGGTTCGATACCCGCAAACCCCCTATAGGTTGACTCAGCCTTCTACTCTCTAAGGGAATGCAGTAAATGAGCGGGCGCCTAACAGGCTGCCAGGACGTGTATTCGATGAGATCTTGGTAATTGTACCGTCTTGTTCCAATGTTTCAATGTAACTTACTGCGGTTTGTCAGTGAGCTTATCAATAAACACGAATATATATAGGCCTAGTTATTATAACATGCATATATGTAACTAAGCAATTATATATCCTCGCTTTACCCCGGATCTGACCTGGCATCGACACTGACCAAACGACCTGACTTCTTGAACTTGATTTTATATAATGCTGATATCTCTCAGTCACCTTTCTGTGGCGCTTAGAAGCTTTGCCTTATCTTTTTATTTTAGGCTCCTATCTGAATCTCATACATACCACGGTTGCAAAGAAAATATAATATTATATATATATGTCATGATCGTAATCTCGAGTTTTCTACATTGCCGAAAGAAGCCAAGTTAGCATATCCACAGGCGCTCGGTCAAAGCAAAATCAATTGGCAGGTAAGGTCAAAATCAGTTCCAGGTCAAGATCCAGTGTTCAGGCAGACAGAAGGCTATGGTGAATAGTGTTCAGAAATGACGCGGTGGAGAAGTAAGATGAAGAATGAAAATCAAGGTAGGATATATGAGAAAAGAATGCGTATAGTTTTGAGTGAAAGAACTCAGGAGAGATAGCAAGAGATGAAGTTTTGGTCAGTTTGTAGTCGTACAGCAGCGTCTATGAACTCTATGTCTTGAACCTACCTCTTGGGACAGCCTTTCACTGCACATGCTTGTTACCACGCAATTAAGGGGAGTGCTAAGGGTACTGCAGCATCCGGGCCCGCTGTTTAAGGGACCCGCATTTTCAGGAGTACATGGACATTAAATTTTTTTACTCTATTTGTGACTGGGCCCCTGCGCTAATGGCTATGTAGGTAATCACAGCACTCGGATTCGCACTAGCCTTAATGCGGCCCTGCTTGTGAGCCTACTAGACTAGGCTTGGAATCTCAAAATGACACTGTTAGAAGCAAATCATGTAACAATTTGCTACTCGGTGTTTCTAGACTAATTTGACCCTGCTGAAAACGAAAATCGCGGGTAGCAAGCTGGATTTTTGGCGGTTCAATGAGAAAACAAGATGGCGGCCAAAATGGCGGCCCGTATCTTTATATGGCTATAAGTAAAGTTATATATGTGATGGAAACGTGATTTTAGAGTCTAAATTAACATTTTCGGGGTCAAGAAAAGCGATGGAACTAAAGACACATATGTAGCACTGCCAGAAAACAAGATGGCTGACAAAATGGCTGAAAATACCTTCAAATGGCTATAAGTAAAGCCATGTATGTGATGGAAACATAATGTTAGAGTCTAAATTAACATTTTCGGGGTCAAGGAATGCGTTGGAACTAAAGATATATATGTAGCACTGCCAGAAAACAAGATGGCGGACAAAATGGCGGCCAATATCTTCAAATGGCTATAAGTAAAGCCATGTATTTGATGGAAACATAATATTAGAGTCTAAATTAACATTTTCGGGGTCAAGAAATGCGATGGAACTAAAGACACATATGTAGCACTACCAGAAAGCAAAATGGTGGACTAATATCGTCAAATGGCTATTAAACAAAATGGCGCACAAAATGGCGGCCAGTCTGAAGTAGTGTTTACTTGGTCAAAAACTTAAAGCAGTTTTCCCTAGAAATAGATTACTTTAATACGCAGACGATAGCTGCCTCATGATACTTGCATCCAATGGAGATACAGTAAAAACAGAGCTAGAATACGTAGCAAAATGGGCAGCAAACTGTAACCTAAAACTAAACTCCAATGAGACGTATGATATACGAAGGGCGAGGGGGCGGGTTGACTTGCTTGCAGCAACTCCTGGTGTGACAAGAGTAAACAGTCTAAATGTCCTGGCAGTCCAGATTTCTGTGACCCTTGGTGTTGAGCAGCATTACTTCGCCGCAGTACGGAATATTCAGGGACATGTCCTACATGATCTGCTGCCACCTATCAAACGCACAGGCCACTTCCTGCGCCCATGAGCTCACGACCTAGAAATCCCGACCGCTGATAGCTTGTCCAGAAAAACGTTTATCATCAGGATGTTTTATGAAGCTGCTTAGTTTACGCTATGGATAAAACAATATAAATTGTGGATAATTGAGACAACTATTAGTAGCTAATATAAACATATTATTTGTATATTATCTCTACATAAAAGGTTCACTGGACATAAGAGCAAATATTATCTTATCTCCCAATAGTTTGGCCTGGGAAAAACCCTGGAAAGACTAGATGAACATGCATCCTTCAAGACCTACCAAAGGGATTGATAACCATAGTATGAGGTACTTCGGAGTTATTTACATTACATTACATTGCATCACATTACTAGTACTTCTTTGTGTAATCGAAAAGCACTGGAAGGAATAGATGAACATGCATCTTTAGAGACCTATCAAAAAGATTGATAACCATAGTATAAGCTACTTAGGAGTTATTTACATTACATTACATTGCATTACATTACTAGTACTTCTTTGTGTAATCGAAAAGCTCTGGAAGGAATAGATGAACATGCATCTTTAGAGACCTACCAAAAAGATTGATAACCATAGTATAAGCTACTTAGGAGTCATTTTCATTACATTACATTGCATTCATTACTAGTACTTCTTTGTGTAATCGATGATTGGACCCGATTGGTCACAATTGTAAAAACCTTTCTCTGCTTGCGTTATACATGTAACTTGTTTGTCTGCAAGAATGCCTGTCATTGGTATGATGATAGATGGAGGTACTTGTAAGACATATAGGAGATGAACTCTATAGAATGATACAGTAGATTGAAACAAGAGAATTTGTTATGGAATTAATTAACTGCTACTGCTTAAAGGTTGCAGTAATTCTACTGTTACAAACACTGTTCTCTTTGGTGGATTTTTTGTTTGATTTATATACATATGTATAAGTGATGATTCAGATCTCAAGGCCTGAATGCAGGCTGATTATTAGACTGATTGTACTGAACTTTAGGCATTGGACTATTTGATATGATATATATAGGGACATATAAACAGGACTATATATACTAAACTGAAATGCTAGGCCAGCTAGGGACATAAACAGAGTCAAACGCAGGAATGACCATACGCTGGAACTAATTCAGCTGGCGACAGATACTCGCGGGCCGGGCCGATGGTGCACGTGCAGTCAATTAGTAGATACATACAGGGAAGGGAGTAAAGACACTGTGGGCGATGCTAATTATGCTGGGTTAGATAATACAAGTGGAAGCTATAACGCTCGACTTTCAAGAACCTGTTATATATGTAATGGAACCAGGCTAAATTTAACAGATGATAGTGATGAAAATACGAATGAGGAACTCACTGAGGAACTCAGACTAGAAAGGGAGTTAATTGTAATAGAAGAGATAGAAGGGGAGGAAGAATTAGATGTAATTTTTAATGAAGATGAAGAAGAAACCTTGAGCAGCATGAATACAGATCCTGACATTAATTACTTTAAGAATGTGAACTGGTCAAGTGATTACATATCACCATCTATGCTCGCTAAAAAGATTAAGGATGAGAGTGAGCACGAAGGAACTAACTTCAAACTCCTCCACATAAACTGCAGAAGTGTACTGCATAAATTAACTGAAATCAGGGAATTAGTGGAGGGACTTCAAATATCAATTGTTGCATTATCGGAAACATGGTTAGATGGTAGCCTGGAAGAAACTATCCAAATCCCTGGTTATGACTTCATAGGGAAGGCTAGGCTGGGAGAAAGAGGTGGCGGAGTAGGACTATTGGTTAAAGATACTCTAAAATTTCAGCTGTATGAACCTAAAGAAGGCTACAAAAACCATAAAACGTATGAAAGTCTTTTTATAAGACTGCTTCTAAAAAATTCGAACCCAATAATAGGAGTAATTTATAGAGCACCCGGTCTGCAATTAAAAGATTTCAATGAGGAGTTTGATGAATTGGTAACTGGAATCCGGGATAGCTCTAAGCAGATAATAATAATGGGAGATTTTAATATAGACTTACTCAAACTAAATGAACACAGAGATTCCAACATATTCTATAACTCTTTAATAGCACATCACTACCTGCCAACCATAACTAAACCAACTAGAATTACCTCCTCCACACGTACTTTAATAGACAATATATATTGTAGCTCATGGTCCAAGTTGCAAAACTCATACATAGTCATCTCTGACATATCCGACCATTTGCCGATTTACGCAAGTTTTTCCTTGGAGAATGTATATAAAAGAAAGTGCGAAGATAGGACTCAAAGAGTAATAACTGAGGCAGGAAAGGATCAGTTTCAAAGAACCCTGACAGGGATGAATTGGGATGAGGTTATAAGTCTCTGTGATAAAAGTAACGCGAATGAAGCCTATGAAAGTTTTTTGGAGAAATATAGTCGGGCCTATAATGAAGCCTTTCCACACAGAGAAGTGACAAAGCATAAGGTAAAATCGAAACAGCCGTGGATGACGGCAGGACTGCTGAAATCTTGCAAAAAGAAAAATCTCTTATACATAAAATACCTGAAATGTCCAAATCAACAAAATAAATAAAAATTTGTACAGTATAGGAATAAATTTTAAACACTTCGAATTAATGCCGAAAAGAACTACTATGCAGAGGAATTTTATAAACATCATAATGATATGAAGATGACATGGAAAGTTATCAGAGCAGCGATGAACATAGAAGACAAAAAGGTAAAAATGGACTCATTAATAGTAAACGGAGATAAAATAAATGACCCAGAGCAAATAGCAAACATGTTTAATAAATATTTCACCAGTATAGCGACCGATTTAGCGAGTAAAATTCAAAACTCAGTTTGTTCCTTCGAGGATTATATGCCCCCTTCACGATGTAATTCAATGGGACTGACCCTAACTTCCCAGGAGGAGATTATGAAAATAGGAAAGATGCTAAAAAAAACCCATGCAGCAGGAGTGGACGAGATTGACCCATATATCGCTACCCCCAATTTATCTATGATAGTGTATCCTTTGGTGGAAATAATTAACTGTTCTCTTCTAACCGGTGTGGTCCCGGACTCACTCAAAATAGCTAAAATAACACCAATTTTTAAAAAAGGAGATACAGAAAATGTGACCAATTATAGGCCAATATCAGTTCTCCCATATTTTGCTAAGTATTTCGAAAAAATTGTATATGATAGAATTAGCAATTATATAAATTCGGCGGATATAATACACCCGGCGCAGCATGGGTTTAGACAGGGGCACTCTACTTCTATGGCACTTTTAGAAATGGAAGATAGAATTTCTAAGGCAATAGACAATAATGAATATTCAGTTGGAATATTCATTGACCTAGCAAAAGCATTTGACACTGTGGACCATAACATCTTGTTAAAAAAGTTATCTAACTACGGAGTAAGAGGGACACAGTTAAAATGGTTTCAAAGTTATTTACAAAATAGAACCCAAAAGGTGGCATGTAATGGTATATTATCAGATATTGGGTATATCACTCATGGAGTTCCACAAGGCTCAAACCTCGGACCACTTCTATTTCTTTTATATATAAACGACCTAGCAAACACCTCAAAAGTCATGCATTTTATACTATTCGCAGATGACACCAATATTTTTTACTCAAACAGCTCCTGGGTATCCCTTACTGAGATTGTTAATAAGGAACTAGCAACTATAAACACATGGTTTGCAGCAAATAAACTCACCCTTAACATTGATAAGACAAATTTCATATTATTTAAATCGCATAGAAAAATCAAAGTAGTTGATGTGGAATTACAAATTGATGGAGTGCCCATTACCCAAGTTAAAACTACTAAATTTCTTGGTATATACGTTGATCAACACTTAAATTGGAAGGACCACATCAATTATATCACATTGAAAATTGCCAAAATTATAGGGATAATATCTAGAGTATCATACTTGCTTCCCAAGGACATCAGACTGAACCTATATTATTCACTAATATACCCCTATTTAAGCTACTGTAGTATGATATGGGTTTCTAATTATGAGTCCAGACTTAATAAACTAATGTTACTGCAAAAAAAGCCGTGAGAATAATAAATGGGTCCCCTCGAAGAGAACACTCTGACCCCATATTCAAGAATTTAAATATATTAAAAATCGATCAAATTAGAAGAATGCAAATAGTAGAATTCGTATATCAGTATGAACGGAACTTACTCCCAAAGTCGTTCAGGGGATATTTTACCATGGGATCACAAATCCATGCACATAACACTAGAAGAGCAGCTACATATCGCCCAATACGGGCTCGTACAAATATAAGAGAATTTAGTATGAAAGCATCAGGGCCACAACTTTGGAATGAGACTCCTCTTGAAATTCGGCACTCTAAAAATCGCTTCGAATTTAAACTTCAACTAAGAGAATATCTAATTAATGTATAGCTCCCCCCAGTTTGATATGATAAAGCCTTAATTAATAGAAGAGACATCTCCAATTGGTAGGCGTGTACGTGCACCGGGGCCCGGCTGTTGAGCCATTTAGTTAAGAATTTAGTTAAGCGAGTTTGAACTTAATTAAGAAAAGCCAGCCATGAATTTAGAAATTATAATACGTTGTATGGGTGACCCCGCCTAGCGGGATTATATCCCTTTGGGGCCACCCTTTGCAACCTTTAACCAGTATTTATATGTTGTATTTATAATCGAAAAGATGTATTTTTCTTGTGGTTTTTTACGTTGATATATGGAAAGCTTGTTACGTTTTTTTTTTGGTTGCAATAAAGACTTTTTGATTTGATTTGATTTGATTTGATTTGTATAAACATGTTAACGTTGCTGTATACCAAAATGCGGTTTGCAATTGGTTCCAATAAAGACTATTCTATTCTATTCTATTCTATTCTATATGAACAGATCATGCAGTAAGGCGAAGCAACTCTATATGCATTACGCATTATATCAACACATGACCTGTCTGGAGTTAAACTCCGTGATGTGGTACGAGCCACAACGGTTGCCCGACTGCTGCATGCTGCACCGGCGTGGTGGGAATTTGCAGGGCAACAGGATAGAAATAGACTTCAATCTTCAATGAACAAGCTGATTCGACTGGGATATCTCCCCATGGATAACCCGACATATGATTACTTATGTAACTAGCTGACTCCCGCCTTTTTTCTGATGTTTTGAGTAACTCGGGACATGTTATTCATGGATTATTACCACCCATAAGGAACACTGGATATACCTTGCGGCCAAGAACTCACAATCAGACATTAGCCTACCTGGGGAACGGACATTATCCCCCGGACATTATCCCCCCGGACATTATCCCCCGGACATTATCCCCCCCGGACAGAATCCCCCCGATTTTAGCTAGGACATTATCCCCCCGGACAAAATCCCCCTCTGTGTAATAATCCCGTGTGCGTCATGTATGTATGCATGTATGTATTTATGCATGTATATATGTATGTATATATGTAGATATGTATGTATATATGTATGTTTGTATATATGTATGTATGTATATACGTATGTATGTATAGATGTATATATGCATGTATGTATTTATGTATGGATGTATGTACGTATGTATGCATGTATGTGTATATGTATGCATTTGTGCATGTATTTATGTATGTATGCATGTATGTATTTATGTATTTATGTATGTATGTATATATATATATGTATATATGTATGTGTGTATATATGTATGTGT
This sequence comes from Allolobophora icterica, assembly GCA_963556255.1. Taxonomy (NCBI): domain Eukaryota; kingdom Metazoa; phylum Annelida; class Clitellata; order Crassiclitellata; family Lumbricidae; genus Allolobophora; species Allolobophora icterica. The sequence goes on from OY744617.1 coordinate 24,160,860, forward strand.
ATATATGTATGTATGTATATATGTATGTATGTATGTATAGATGTATGTATGTATATATGTATGTATGTATATATGTATGTATATATGTATATATGTAGGTACATATGTATATATGTATATTATGCATGTATGTATATATGCATGTAATGTATGTATATATGTTTGTATGTATATATGTATATTATGCATGTATATATATATGTATGTATGATATATATGTGTGAAATATAGGTTATTATTTCCTAGCCTGGGGGATAATGTCCTACCCCGGGGGGATTCTGTCCGAGGGGATAATGTCCGGGGGATAATGTCCGGGGGGATAATGTCCTACACTCAGCCTACCTAAGGCTGATGGTCTAATGAGAAAGACTTTTTATTAGAATGCTGTATATGTTCTCATTGTCTGACATGTATGTAAACCAGAGTGCGTTATGTCAGCAGGTCAAATAAAGAATATACTTACTTACTTACTTACTTACTTAAAGAATACCTAGGAAATAACATTCTAAATGTAGTGTTGACTTTAATGCAGGTTAACCGTCATTATTTACATGAAATTTTTGATATCTTATGATTGCAGTTCATACATTACGTATGCAAAATTCGTGTTTCATGATTTGACTGATATAGACCAGAGCTATGTAATCATTGCTACACTATTTCAAGCATTGTTGCAGTCAATGCAATTAATTGCACATAAGTGTACGTGACAAGTTCGCACTTCGACACCAGAAGCGCTTGGTGCTACACTTATAAACTTTGCATGATTTACAGTAAACAAAGTGTAGACACAACTGTGGTACAGGACCAGTTGTAGACCACACCGGTACGAGAACACCCTCTTCATGCATATTCCATCCTGATGAGGCTGGTGTCGGAGCATCAATGTGTAGAGTATAGGCCTTTTCCAAAATGACAGTTTAATATGCTGCCTGATGGTGTCACTGCATGGTGGAAGAGAATCAGTCTTTTTGGTTTTCCCGAACATAACATATCGTTCCGCATTGTATGTCTTGAATTGGAATGAACTTCCGCTTTGCTGATGTTCCTGCCATCACCCACACCTCATCACAGTTACTACGTTGATAGTGATGCAGCAACAGTAGAATCACGTCGGTATCTCTTGCACAAATGACCAAGGTTTTTAGGTTTGTCTGCGAAGCATGCACAATTATTCTGGCATCAGCTTCTTCGTGTGTTGCTGCTAAGGTAGACACATCAGAACCGGCAGTAGACAATACCTTATCTTCTTCCACCAGCAACAACCACATCTAATTCGCCATTATGTGGCTGTTGAAAGCTGAGTGGCTAGGAAATGCAGCTCGATCAGCCTTGTTTTCAAGCATGGTAAGAAAATTCTGCCAATTTTCCGGCAACAATGCCCCTCTCGGTAGGCCTACAGCGACGGATTGGTCTTACTCCGTTTCTGTCTGGTTCCACTTTTTACTGACAGTGCCCAGTATCGATCGAAGACAATATCGACCCTCTTATAGCCAATCGAAAGTTTCTTCACATTTGTAACCACCGTTTCTGCCAGGTCGTCAAATGTCTTCCTTCTCGGAAGTTTCCCTATTGCTTGTCCATCAATAATGAAATGTGATGCCTCTGTTACAGAAATGATGATTGGACATGCTCCTTTTTATTTCTGGCAGTGCTACATTTGTGTCTTTAGTTCCATCACATTCATTGACCCCGAAAATGTTAATTTAGACTCTAAAATCATGTTTCCATCACATATGGCTTTACTTATAGCCATTTGAAGATATTGGCCGCCATTTTGTCCGCCATTTTGTTTTCTGGCAGTGCTACATATACGTGTTTAGTTCCATCGCATTCATTGACCCCGAAAATGTTAATTTAGACTCTAAAATCATGTCTCTATCACATACATGACATTATTTATAGCCATTTGAGATATAGAAATTTGCCGCCATTTTGTCCGCCATTTTGTTTTCTGGCGGTGCTACATATGTGTCTTTAGTTCCATCGCATTTCTTGACCCCGAAAATGTTAATTTAGACTCTGAAATCATGTTTCCATCACATACATGGCTTTACTTATAGCCATTTGAAGGTATTGGCCGCCATTTTGTCCGCCATCTTGTTTTCTGGCAGTGCTACATATGTGTCTTTAGTTCCATCGCATTTTTTGACCCCGAAAATGTTAATTTAGACTATAAAATCACGTTTCCATCACATATATAACTTTACTTATAGCCATATAACTTTACTTATAGCCATATAAAGATACGGGCCGCCATTTTGGCCGCCATCTTGTTTTCTCATTGAACCGCCAAAAATCCAGCTTGCTACCCGCGATTTTCGTTTTCAGCAGGGTCAAATTAGTCTAGAAACACCGAGTAGCAAATTGTTACATGATTTGCTTCTAACAGTCATTTCTAGAGCCTTTTTTAAATTCCAAGCCTAGACTATACTGTTGCATATCAATCTGTTTAGTAAACAACTTTAAAGCACGTGCTTAGAACAGCTCGATAGCAGGAAACAACTCTTCATGCCTGAATACAGTTCAAAATGTTTCGTCTTTCCAGGTGTTAATCTATATTTAAGAACTTTGTAAGTATGGTATTAAAAAATCACAGTTATATTGATAATATTGTATTGTGCTGTATTGTAATTAGGTCCACACTTAAATTTTTTAAGATGGTTGTAATAATTATGCAACATGGGCTCATGTAGGCCTATTTCTTTAAATACTGACGACCTTAAGCAGGTCATTGAAGCAAAATGGTCTCTATTAGACGACACACAAATACAGAAGTCAATAGGACAGTGAAAACAGCGTTTAAGGGTCGTTACAAGAGAAGGCGGAGGATCAATTAAACATTTGTTCGCGTAAAACGTCATCATAAAACAACTGTGCAAAATTTTGACCATGGGTCATACAGTTCTAACAACAATTTCTCTAAAACTGTTGAGTATTTTGCGCTAAATTTTGGCTGTGTACAAATATGAATTATGATTAGTTTGATGTACTATGATTCAATTTACTTTAAAATTGTCTAATTGCCAGGTTAACAAAATTTGGGAACGTTTTTAATGGGCCACCCGGTATATAGGGGCTTACGAGTATCGAACTATGTTTTTCAAGATCTTATGTTCTCTGAGCAAGTGTTACCATTCATCTATCCCCCTCCTCAATCATACAATAAAGTCAAACCATTTTTAATGTGGACCTAATTACAATACAACACAATACAAGACAGTATGAATGTGACGGTAATATTCCTACCATAGTCCATCCGATCGTCCGACCGTCCAAACTATCTCGTTCTGCTCTGCCTCTGTCTGGTCTCTCTGGCAACCGGACTCGGGCCTCTGCTGGACATCGATCTCTCGACAACCCATCTGACACGACGCAGCGCTTGTGAATAAGCTGGTGCCCTGCGCCTAGCTTTATAGTAGCGCTTTATAAATTTAGAGTCTACGATTACCATTATGATTAATCTAGTATTTATACAGCGTTGTGTCTAGTAATAACTCGGTAATACATCTTAACGTATATATAGCGCCTCACTATGGAAAACTTGAAAATCAAATGTATACGTCCGTCATATTTTTTTAGACCTTCCTGACATTTTAACCGTTATCGTCTGGTCGTATGTATGCACATGCGTAGGCCTATTGTATACCTTCCTGTATGTATGGGGATATTATATGGCGCATTTTAGAACTTCACAAAGAACACCTCGACCAATCACCGTAATGCAATGGCGAGTAGCTAGTGCGCCCATTCGTGTAGTACCTTTTACAGATCACTGCTTTCATGGCTAGCAAAGAGATCTAACAAACGGGTCATAATCCGAAACTCCAGATCTCTAAAGCGCTACTAAAGCTAAGTGTAAGGCACAAGCTTATTCACGAGCACTGCATTGTATCAGAGGGGTTGTCCAGAGATTTAGGTCCAGTGGAGGTCCAGGTTCGGTTGCAAGAAAGACCACAGAGAAGAGGCAGAGCAGCTGGAAAGGTTTATTTCAGATCGCCTCAAAATACGTGTGAATGGAGCAAATGGTCGCTTCCAAATACCTTTTAGTACAATAGAAAACTATAAGAAAGTAAATAAGTACATGCAGCAGCTCTCTCCTTGAGATGCCACAGAAGTAGTCATTATTACAATAGAGTTTGCAGTATTAATATTACACGAAATATAGGCTTGATATTTTGCAGCTGAGTTGATTATTGTATCGTATTCTGAACGGCTCAACCTGCTTTAAATGCTATAAAGTTCGCTGGATCGGGACTTATGCTTAGTTTCGAAATTCCTTTACAACGACTTGGTGTATTGAATTCGTTGTGACAGAGATGATCCATACGAAGCGGATGAAGCTCTTCGAACAAAATGACGGATTATCATCACGACTAAGACCGACTAAGATGGCTGTCGAATTGTGGCTCGCAAAAGGATTTTGTTCTTCTTTTGGTAACAAGTATACCTGCGCAGTCACAACTGACTGGTGAGCTCAACCGCCACTCGTTTAGGTTGCATACCGGTATATCTCAGATATCAACACAAGGGGTAGGTGATAATGCTATTCCCGAAAAACGTAGACAAGCAACATATAAGATACTTTGTTTACCCGTAAACACAAACCTTCGATTAAGTCTCGAGGAGTTATGAAAAGATCGTCATTCGTACTTACTGACCTTCTGAAACCGTATGTCAGAGCCCTCATTCTCAAATCTGTATCAACGCCCTTGAGCTACATAGGCCTGAACACTGCAAAAATGTATGTTTTCAGTTCTGATCTTTATGTCTCGTTTTTAAAATCGCACTTTTGTTCCTTGTTTATCAGATCTTGTTTCTTTTGTTCCTTGTTTATCAGATCTTGTTTCTCTGATTTGATACAAATTACTGAAGAAATTCTGGAAGTCTAAGACATTCTGCTTCAATTCAATCCAGTCTATGTGTCCAACTTAAATATTATTATTTATTAGGCCTAACGTAACAAAATATTCTAGTTTACCCTACTATGATATCGGATCAGAGAATTGAAAGATATCTGTTAAAGTCGTGTGTCGTCTAAATCAAGAGTTTTCTCCTTTTTGTCAATAGTTGGGTCTGGAAATTTCGTCTTGATTGCCCCCTCGTCAGCAACTTGAAACACGTTGTTATCATACTGGCCATCTTGATTACTGTTGACTAACACTGCGGCGTTGTCGAGATCGATGTTTTTCTTGCCATCAGCTTCTGGTGGTGTAGTCATTGACCCAACATCCGTGTCATCTTTGGCCCACGGAAGAACTTCGCCCCTGGCGAAGATGGCGAATATTAACCCCCCAGCGAAAAGGATTGCGATCGCTATGTAGAAAACCTTTCTCCATTCGTCAGCAGCACCCTGTTCGTAAACAACATCAAAACTTGTAAATGTAATATGAGGGTTAATCTGAGGAAATTTCTCAGCGCCATAGGCGTAGACTCTGGGGGAGCCGGGGCACGTGCCCCCTCAATAATTGAGAAGCCGGGGCAATACCCCTTCCAAATCGAGAGGAGAATTTCTTCAAATATTAAAATATTATGTTTGAGTATAGATACATTTCTCAGAACCAGGAAACAGAGACACAGAACTGAAATACTATCAGAAATTCATAATGAAAATAAAGATTTATTTTCATCTTCAATATCTTCAATATGAAACAAATTTACACCTAAACAAACGCCCCATTTCATACGCACTGACGTTACACCGGAAGCCTCTGCTGACTGCCCAGACCAGAGGTGAAGAAAGTTTCTTTCGGTTTTAGGTTTTAAAAACACAAAAGAAAACAAAACGACAAAATTTGCTTTTTTTCGGTTTAAAAAAATAAATCAATTATTTTTGCAGAAGTTATTTTGATAACATTGATTTGATGATTTTAAATTTTCGGAAATCGCAACTGTAATTCAGTTGCGATTCCGAAAATTAAAAATCATTAAACTGAGTTGGAGCTCTTGTTCATGCCATTATTCATGATTTTGACGATTCGAAATCCGAAAATCTTAAAACAACCAAAACTACAAAAACCATAAAAACAAAACAAAAACAAAAAAACAACTGTTCATCTTGAAAAAACTTGTTTTTGCACCTCTGGTCCAGGTCCCATGCCCCGCCCGCAATATTTTGGACAAGTTTACGCCAGTGCACACAGAAGCCTGGTCCATAGAAATTCAAGTCTGCAGGAGCCAGCTGGCTTGGTCGGTGTTGAGGCCAGGACAAAATCCGTGGGGGTCAGCATGGTGCTATGGTGGAAATCGTTGGTAATGATGATTAGAGCGGTGGGTATAGCATGCAGGAGGAGAAGCAGTGCAGGATTGGATAGTTCGAAGTGTTAGGTTTTGAGTCTTGAGCAAGTTGAGCGAAATGTTGCAAGAAAGAGGGTAATCTTAGGAGTGGTAAGATTACCTCTTTGAGTGAGGTAAGTAGGCCTACGAAACGCTAATTTATTACGCGTCTTTTTCTTCAATACTCTGCGGGAATTTTTCGCTAAAGCGCAAACAAAGCAACGTTTGTGGAGGCATGCGAGACAACGCTCACATGTAGGGGGGGACGTTGCATTTTAAATTACAACACGTGACAGCCAACTAGGGCATACGGGTTAGCCCTTAATCAACGTAATAGGAGTCAGTGCAATGACTCTTATGACACGTTAATTTGCGATTTCTTGGAAGCCCTGTCGAACAGCTCACCATAATATATATATATATATATATATATATATATATATATCGTGTCTGTCTGCAATGCATAGGCCTATTGTGTTATTAATACAGCCACCACCAATTATTTGGGACACAAGCATAATAATATCTTCGCTCCTAAGTCTCGATACACACATACAGTCATACACACATTCATAGGCAATTTTTACAGTATGTATATAGGCCTATGCCTATATATATTTAAATATGTATGCATGCTGGTGTGTATGTAAGTACGTATCTTATGTATTTATGTATGTGTGCATGTATGTATGTGCATAGTTCTGAGTAACCCAGGTCACGTTCTCCATGTTCTGCTCCCCCCTCTGAGGGCGTGCACTCATGATCTCCGCCCGCGCCCGCACGACCGCGAAATCCCTAGAGCCGATATGATAACCCGCAGGGGTTTCATCATAAGAATGTTATATACCTAATCCAAACTTTATTAGTTAAATCTAACCTAATTTCATCTTCACCAACTTATCATCATTTAACTTATCTATTGGGGTTTCGTCATAAGAATGTTATATACCTTATCCAAACTTTGTTAGTTAAATCTAACCTAATTTCATCTTCACCAACTTATCATCATTTAACTTATCTATTGGGGTTTCGTCATAAGAATGTTATATACCTTATCCAAACTTTGTTAGTTAAATCTAACCTAATTTCATCTTCACCAACTTATCATCATTTAACTTATCTATTGGGGTTTCGTCATAAGAAAGTTATATACCTTATCCAAACTTTGTTAGTTAAATCTAACCTAATTTTATCTTCACCAACTTATCATCATTTAACTTATCTATTGGTTTTCCTTATTCTGTTTATTGCGCCTCGTTTCGCATGCTTTTGTTTTGTAAGCCGCAGTGCGTCTGCAAGCGGTTCAATAAAGAACATACCTACTTACTTACTTATACGTATGTATGTAAATATGTACATATGTATTTATGTATGTACGCAACTGTTTATGGATGATGGTGGGTGTCGATGTAGATATGTATGTATGTATGTATAGATGGATGTATGTAAGTATATCTTCACTCCTAGCTTCAAGTGTAATTTACGGTGGGAGTAATGAATCCAACAACAATTGGAGCGACGACCCCGGTGAAAGCTCCGGCCGTGTTTACAGTTCCCAAGATCTCGCCAGCGTATCTGAAGTAACAAATAAAACACAGCGTCAAATCAGTCACACGGAACTAAATTTTGGTCATCAATACGAGGAGTTTGTAACAACCTGAAACCTGAGAACTTCTCGGCTTTTCTTTGCCCCCTTTCCAATGTGTCTCTTCTTTTCAATTCTTTTCAATTATGGTTTTGTGTCGACAGCTGGCCAGATTTTGAGTCACTACCGATGCTGAATATTATGTCTTCTTTCTCCTGCAGAATTTAACTCCCGACTGAAAACCGAAATTGTAAGCTATTCTTTTCTGCTTTCGCTCCTAACTGCAGCTAGATCTAAAGCCCTTAATACCTTAAAATCAGCTACCAACAAATAGCACAAACTCATCGCTGCTGCCAGAAAGAAATATTATTCTTCACTTATCCACTCCAGCGCCTCAAACCCTAGACATCTCTGGAAATCTGTTAACACCCTCCTTCATCGCAAATCTCCCTCCCCACTGCCTAGCTCAATTCCCTCCACCTCTATTGCTGATACCTTCTGTTCATTTTCTCTGACAAAATCTCATCCCTTCGCTTCACATTACAATCTCTTCTAGACACACACTCCTCCACTACATCCTCCAGCACTGATTCACCCCATAATCTCAACCCTACTCCTCCTACCTTTAAGTCATCGCTCCCAATTCTCTCTCCCGCCTCGGAAGCAGAAGTGTCACTCCTCCTAAACTCTCTCCCCAACAAGCAATGCGAACTTGATCCTATACCAACCTCTCTTCTAAAAGACTGAGCCTCTGTCCTGGGAGAGTGTTCAACAGAAATTCATTTCCTGCCAAGTCTTTGCTGGCCTTTAAGAAGGACAATATAGTTACATTATTTTGCATTACAATTCGTGGCCAAACAGGAATATCATTGTGTGCTGGAATTGAATCCGTTGCCACATTTCTGTATAAATGTGACGTCAGTGACGGTGGAATGCACCTAAATAAATCTAGCCATATTATGCTTTTACTAAAATGACTAAATCATTTTTTAGTAGCTGCAAAAAGGTGCCGGAACGTCGTTCCGGAGCGTTCCGGCAGAAAAAAGCACTGCTGTTACTTCTCCTAAAAGTACGTAAGTAATCATTAATGTTGAGATGAGCCGCACGAATCCTATCAAAATATCGGTACTCACCTGGGCGCAATGTCCTGCATGTTAACGAGAGAACCTACGCGAGACATGCTGCCGACTGATGCGTTGATGATTAGAAAGGCAACAGCCATATAGCGAAGCTCGTAGCCGCAGAAGCTGACACCCAGAAGAAGCAATGCGCTACCGAAACTGCCTACAACAGCGACGTAAAGCACGCGTCAAAAAATTATCTTCTGATCAACCCGTCTCTAACACTACCACTCTGCCAGCATGTCCATACTGAGCAAATAGAAGACCCTATATATGTGACCTCGGCCGAGAGAAGGGACCACTTGTCGCTTTCTAGATTAGCCGGAAAACCCGTTTTTACGCTAAACCATTATATTGGTTTTTGCGTCTAATTAATCAATCTGTAGCTCGGACTCACAGTACTACAACGAATCTTATGGTACTTGATGCGTTAAGGCTATATTTCGGCATTAATGCATTGGGTAAAGACACATTTAAATTTTTTATGCGATTTCCCGCCAAATGATATTTTATATTTTTGTGAAAAAAGTGCATAAATTATGGACCAAACGCTCTGAAATTTTTTCCTCATTTTACCTAAGGTGTAAGCCTGTGGAAACTGCCAATAAGTCCATTTGCGACAAGTGGTCCCTTCTCTCGGCCGAGGTCACATATAGCAACGCTTCCCAAACTGTTCAGTGTGACGGACTGGCAGGAATTCACTTTTAGTGTGACTGACAGGCAGAAAATTTCCATTGCAGCAGGACCGTGCCCAATTTATAAATTATTTTCTTTGTCGATCACCTTAAATATGTATTATTATTGTAACATTTAAGAGGCGAGAATGTAAAACAAATCCTGGAATTTGGTATAAAATTACATAGTTACATTGGAAGGAACGGATATTGTTGGGAAAGCACCACAAATTTAATTACAGTTCTAATTTTAAAGCAAGTTTTAAACAAGTTTATGTTATTTGAAATAAAATCAGAATCATTAACAGTTACTAAAAGTGAGTAACTAATGCGACTGTATAAATTGGGTAAAAAAAGTGAAATTATTTTTTAATAGTTGCGCAAGTATATAATTCAGTATTAAATATCCGATTTCACATGAATAAAAATTTACATTTTTTCTTCAAAAATTGATAAATATACATGCTAGTGCTGTTAATTAGGCCTAATATATTTATTGCTTTAAATTATTATAATTTTAAAATTACAATATATTATAGGCCTACTTATAATATGGAATCTTAAAGCAGACGAGTTTATTTTCTATTGACGGAAGCAGTGACCAGGTTATTAAGGACGAAAGAGATAGCCTACATGTATGTCACACCCGGTTTCTAATTGCCGGTCAAAAAACCGCAAATATTAAGATCAAAATTTCTAATAAAGGTGAACGACAACTTCTATTTGACCTGTCAGCAATTCGTCGAATAACTATTTCTTCGGCAGTTTTCGTTTACAATAGCTGAAATACATTTACTCCCAGAACAAATCTTTTTAATTTATATTAAAAATATGATTTTGATTGCAAGATAATCGTGTTTTTTGAAGATAGTTCGAATGGAGACCCAATCGAGAAAACGTCTATCGTCTTTTTCCAGGTTCTTAACTCATTTTGCGGACCGGCAATTGACGGCACAGTTTGGGAATCACTGATATAATTATAGGACCATGCGCTTACAGCCCACAAGGGTCACATCTAATACCCATTGGAAATGATGGCAAAGAAGCTGCACTCTGCTTAACAAATTCCCGAACCAGACCTATCTTAAGAAAAACTGTTTAGCTAAGTCAGATAGTCAGACATGCCTTCATCGCTTTCGAAAGGTATTTGAAAGGTGCTCTATTAAGTATCTCGATGCAAACAAGCGTGGATACACATATAAATTCATATACACATAAGTACTCATAATCTATCTATCTATCTATCTATCTATCTATCTATCTATCTATCTATCTATCTATCTATCTATCTATCTATCTATCTATCTATCTATCTATCTATCTATCTATCTATCTATCTATCTATCTATCTATCTATCTATCTATCTATCTATCTATCTATCTATCTATCTATCTATCTATCTATCTATCTATCTATCTATCATCTATAATGAACTTCTATAGCGCCCCTTCAAGAAATCTACTCAGTAGCGCTCCCGACCCAGGCCCGGTCAAAGGGCCTGGGTCGGGATATAATACTCATAAAGGCATACAGTCATTCATGCATACATATTTAAAAACATACATACATACATACATGAATACATACATATCTATGCATACTCTCTGAGACGGTTATTGGGCAAAATATTAACGTATCGAGAGTACTGAGCGATTGACGAAATATAACAGAAATAGAAGGTCTTTTAAAAATAGGAAATAAGTTTTGATGTTGAATACACGCAATAATCTAACATTCAGTTTAACGATACAGAGAGTGGATTTCGCGTCCAGAGGCGATACGAACAGACGAATAGCTGAGAGTTGGTTGGTTATTTACTGTTTGACGACACTGTGTCATAACAAAGATGATTAATCAAGGAGTAATCTATCGTGCTGCGAACAAGCTTCCGTTGGCAATACGAACACAGTTGTACTATTCGCTGGTTTATCCTTACCTCTCTTACTGTTGCATTGTATGGGCCTCAACCTATCCATTTAGACTTCGTAAACTAGAAATACTCCAGAAAAGAGCCATACGTATTATTAGTGGGGCCCCATGGGGCTCTCACACTTATCCCATTTTTATTAATTATAAGATCCTAAAACTTGAACAGATAAAGAAATACCAGATTGGCCAATTCATGTATAAACTCTCAAGAAATCTCTTGCCTACCAATTTCAAAATTTCCTTTAATGTGGGCTCTGACATCCACCACCACAACACGAGGATGGCTGGTAATTATAGGCCAGGTTGGGCGCGTACAAATACCAGGAAATTTTGTATTGCGGTCACGGGCCCGCACGTGTGGAACGGCTTGCCTCCTTCCCTTACACAAGTGGGATCTTTTTTGCTATTTAAAAACTTACTGCGACAACACCTTATTATCATTGATAGCTAGCACTTACTTTCTATAGACGTTGGACTATTGTTTTTTGCTTTGTATCCCTCGGGGATGATGAATTATATTACCCTGCCCCCCCCCCCCGAGTTTTGGTGTGTTTCTCTCGCGTTTGAGTCTCCCGTGAGTATCGACCTTCCGATTAATCTTCGGATTACTTTGTTCTCCTCCTTCCGTTTACAGTTTTCTTTTTCATCTTTATTTCTCTGGTTTTTCTTTCTAACTGTCCAAGAGTCGGCAGTATAGTTAAGATATGTGGATTTTCCCGTTTTTCTTATTTTAGAGGAATTAGTTAAGACTTTAAGTTTGGTTTTTGCGCCACGTTAATAATCTTGGCAATAAGGTGTCCCTGGAAGCGGGAGTTCATCCCTTTAGGGACTTCCTTTTGTCACCAGTTTATGTTATAAGACGCTATCATGTTTTGCTTTGAGTTATGGTTTCAATAAATGATTTGTCATTGTCATTGTCATATCATTGTCATATTAGCGTTGCCTTCCTCCTTTCTCCGGGCTTGGAATGGCACTACCAAGGTACCAGCAGTTGAGAGTAGGCTAACACGTAATTATGGATTTGAATTTTTTATGAAACATAAAATAAAGTCCTAAGAAGGAAAGAACGTTGTAACTTAGTTTAATTATAAGCAATGAGCGCCTCTGAATGGTCTATATCGCGAGAGGCGCTTTATAAATGCCCATATACAATACAATACAATACAATTCACATTTAGTCAAGTCTGTCTTACTTATGCTCTGGGAGACCTTGCGGACAATCGCTGTCGATATGATCTTCCTGGATTGCACGACATCGGCCAGGTAGCCTATCGGTGGGCCGACCAAAACGCTTAACACGTTAGGCAGAAGTGTGTATAAACCATTCTGCAACAGTAAGAATGCGACGTCGACATTAAATTAACAAAACTTTTGGCTGTGGATTCGGCAAAAAACTGCATTTCATAGATGGAACATTAACCCTTCATTAGTGGCATGCTTGCTGACGTTATACTACTACTACTACTACTACTACTACTACTACTACTACTACTACTACTACTACTACTACTACTACTACTACTACTACTACTACTACTACTACTACTACTACTACTACTACTACTACTACTACTACTACTACTACTACTACTACTACTACTACTACTACTACTACTACTACTACTACTACTACTACTACTACTACTACTACTACTACTACTACAACTAATAATAATAATAATAATTATTATTATTATTATCTCTTATGTTATGCTTCGCAAAAAACTAAAAAGGTCAATAGTAATTGAGGTGGTCGCCTCTTGGCACCGGGGAGCATCGATGTGGTGCCCTGGAAGGGGACCTCGTTGAAGCGTTAAATCGCCACCGACATCCGCTGAAAGTAGAAACTCGTCTCCCGGTTGTCATCGGTGACGACAGCCCATCTCGATAATGAAAGCGAGGCCTTCTCTGTTGATGGGGCCAAGCGTTTCCACGGCGACGGGGAGGAATGTGTTGTTCCTCTCAAGCTCTGCGTATTTGGTGTGTTTTCTTGATGCTGCCATCTCCGCCGCTCCTCCCACGAAGGTGAACGCTCCAGTCCTTAACGTGCAGCTGTCGGATCGAGTGACAGACACTGCCTTGGACCTTCTTCAAGTTGGATCCGAGGGTGGCGTGTGACAGCGCGATTCTGAAGTCTCTGTTCTCAGAGGGGAGCGGTTCAGCAAGCCCCGCCGAGCGCTCCACCGTGAGCTTTATGATTTATTATTATTATTATTATTATTATTATTAATTTTAATTTATGTAATTAGTATTAATATAATTGTTAATATTATAAGTGCCTATATAACGTTTCATGTGTTATTTTTATTATTATTATTATTATTTTTATTATTATTATTATTATTATTATTTTTTTTTTACCCGAGGTAGATATAATCCCTCGGGTTGTTCAAAACTATTTACGGAGATTATTATTATTATTATTATTATTATTATTATTATTATTATTATTATTATTATTATTATTATTATTATTATTATTATTATTATTATTATTATTATTATTATTATTATTATTATTATTATTATTATTATTATTATTATATACACTATGTAGTACACAGTACACATGTTACACTAGGCCTGTTGTGTCTACTCTTAAGTTGTCACGTTACGCCTAATAATATTTATGTTATTATTACTAAACACGTATTTCAAACAAGTACTCGTAAAAGAGCGAGAGTAAAGCCTTTCGATAAGAGCAATGGACGGAAATGTCATGACCTGTTTGATGTCGAAACGGAGTACGTCTCGGAGGTAGAACGGGAAGGTAGTGGCATAGGTGTGGCCATACCATGTGCCGGATACCCCCGCAGCGATTATGGCAAGAACTGCTGGGCTTGACAAGGCTTTCAGAATGGGATATCGCTTCCGCTGTTTGCAACAATAAAAAGAGTCACTCTTTATATATCATGTATACGAATTGCTAATCGAAGACTACTTTATTTACGTTATGAACTGGGCTGGTGAATTTAGCTTAAGCTCGCAGCATAGCGCTATAGGAATTAATACTTTAAGCGAAGGAGACAAGCAGCTGCAGTCGCATCGAGAGGAACAGGGAAGCGGTAATTGCAATCGTTACGGTAATCTCGAAATGTCTAAAGCGCTACTCAAATACAATGCGCAGGGCATCAACTTATTCACGAGCGCTCAGATTGAGCGAAAAACCAGCCAGATCAATCTGAAACAGACGTTTAGACACGCTATGCAATCCAAGAGAGAGAGAGAGAGAGAGAGAGAGAGAGAGAGAGAGCGAGCGAGCGAGAGAGAGAGACAACAGAGCGCGACATTCACAGGAACGAGAAAGTCAGATGTTAGAATACTCTCCACAGCAAAAATAAGCTTGTGGCGTTGTTTGACTTCAAGTAAGATTAACTGAACTTCCATGGCATGAGTTGTTTAGTAGCGAAGAGGAAGAGCCATTATTGCCTTTATTTCGACAGTCGACTTGAGTTTGTTGCTTGCTCTGATGTAGTTGAGTTCCGCTTCGCTGATTCTCGGATGATCATAGGGAGAACTGAATGCGAAGATGTTCCAAAACACCCAAAATACAAAACTCACCCCACCTGGGACAAACACACGACAATGAAGACGAAGATAGCGAGATTAAATTAAAAGCTCATAGACAATTATTCCGAGATTAAAATCTGTTATTTATATGTAGCTAATGCAAAGGTTGGGATAGGAGATATACTGATACTTCGGAGCTTTAGTGTTGGTTCTGGCCCAGGAGGTTAGGACCAGGTGCGCCGATCCCGGGGGATTAACGGGGCAAGTCGCCTCCACCTTTTACAGTGAGCTGACACAGTATACAGTAGTCCCCCTCCGATTTTTAAAGAAACTTGCTTGGTTCTTTTGCGAAAAAGTTAAACTCCGCAGTATAGTGAGTCTATTGAGCATATGAAGTGATATTCTTGCCGTGTTACTAACTGATTAAAATCAATGAACTTTAGATTTTAATTAATTTGCATGTGACTACAGAAGTTGATGAAAATATATATCAACACGGCGTTACAAAGTGCCTGCCCCTTGCCTCCTTAAAGCATTTTTCGTGCACAGACAACTGGTCAAACACTTTTCGCGCGTAAATGTTGTCCCAATGTTGTCAAAAGTGTCTCTCCAACTGTCAAACAAGATCGCCGCCTCTGGTTAGGATTATTTGAAGCATCAGCAAAGCAGCTCTGAAATGCTTATAAGGACCGAGTTGCAACAGTTAAGACAGCAAGAGATTATGGCATTAACTGGTCAAACTACAGAAAAAGGAATGTGGCACCTAATTCTTCGTATTCATTCATTCATTCATTCATTCTGGACATTTATATAGCGCTTCTTCAAGAGACCTACTCAGAGGCGCTCCCAGCCCAGCCACGGCTAAACAGATAGGTCTTGAGTTGTCGTAAGAAAACAGGTGAATTATTTCGGGGGAAGCAGCGTAAGGATATCGGAAGACCATTCCAGGTAGACGGGCCAACAACCGAGAAAGCTCGGCGTTGCCTGACTGCGGAGCGGGTCCGAGGGACCAATAGCTCCCCATTAGTCGCAGAGCGCAAAGCTCTGCGAGAAGCTAAGTCAGAAATCGGGCAGCAGAGTTCAGACAGGTAGGATGGGGCGCTACCAGATAGACACCGCCAAACTAGTGCTGCTATCCTGTAGGAGATGCGCTCAGAGGCAGGAAGCCAATGTAAGACGTCACGCATATAGGCAGAGACTGGGGCATATTTTGGAATGCGACCAATAAGTCTAGCAGCAGAACGAAGGACCCGGTCAAGTCGCCCCATTAGGCCCTTGGAGTGACCAACAAGGACCGAGCAACAGTGGTCAACTCTACCAGTGACAAATGCATGAACTAAGATCACTGCAGCATCATGGGAGAGGGACCTCAGTACAACACGCAACTGTCGGAGCTGATAATAACAGTTCCGAGTGACCAAGTTAACGTGCTGAGAGAGACTAAGCTCTCGATCCAGCGTAACACCTAGGTCACGAACAGTAAGGGAGAAAGTGACATGGGGAAAGGTTTCAGTCAGTTGGTGTAGGTCAACGCCCGCCAGCTGTCTACGACCACCAAGCCAAATGAATTGAGTTTTGGACGGGTTCAGTAGCAACCGGTTTGAGGCCATCCAAGCTGAGAGGTATAGTAAGAAAGCTGGAGCTTGAGGAATTACCAAATGAACTACAAAACTGAATAACATCACCGTAACTATATCATGTTTGATCCCGCTTTGACTGAATAAAGCAATTGGTGTTGTACAGAGAGTAAAGCAAGAGACCGAAAACTTAGCCTCGACCGAGGAACACCACAGATGAACAGTAATTAATCGGCACGACAATGATAGAATACTAATAGAATAGAATATTCTTTATTGGAACCATCCTGCTACGTTTCCTCAGTAGGTGTTTGATGACAGGTGTCATAAAGGATGGTTCTCTGTCTCTGATGGTAATTGATTTGATCGGGAAGAAAGTATCGAAGGCTGGTGGTGGATCCATTGATCCACCAATGAAGACAGATTGAGTGCGGCAGTAGGATGTTGGGACCATGTTATGGCCAGATCTACTACTGCAAACCAATGCTTCAGACGATGGAGCAATATAGTATGGTCGAGAGAATCGAATGCAGGTAGGTCAAGAAGAAGTTGAGTGCGTCCACGCTTAACCGTTGTCCATAGAGGAGATTATATCTTTGCGAGTAGAGAGAAGAGCCGTAGCACTTAAGTGGACTTTGCAATTGTATGCTGCCTGGAAAAAAGAAAGAAAGAAAGAATGAAGCAGAAAGTTTTAAGACAGATGTGACTCCAGTCCCTTTTCTGCGACACAGAGTTTACACTACATTACATCACCTGGTATTATGACACGGTTTACAGTCGCAATGACACGCACGCTCTCTGTACCTGTTGCAGGGAATTCGCACATCAAGCCAGAGACGTTACGCAGCCATTAATTGTTATTTCACTGAAGACAATTTGTAGGGGAGGAAAAATTGAAGACAGCAGCTGCTGGCAATGCAGTGATGAAGAGACAAAGTTATTATTAATCAAACGGCTACCCATGTGTCATGGGCAGATGAATTACCTGTGACGTAGAAGGTTAGTGGCCATCCATTGTCTATGGGAATAAGGCAGAACTGCGACGAAATCAGGGAGGCGACGATCACTCCAAAGGTGAAGCCTACACGAAACATGAAGAGCCAAGTACAAAACAGTTTATATTACAAAGTCAATCTAATCTAGTAGCTTCTATAGCGCAGTTTTTATCACAAGACACAAGGCATCAATCCATGTCGCCTCAAATTATATCGTAGCCAAGAATTACAATCCGTTCAAGAAAAACATCAAAATCCAATTAGACAGGGAAACCCGAGACCCATATTAAGGCTTTGGTATTCGTTACTTCCCTTTTGACGTCATGGCAAAACAAAACAAGCCCCCCCCCCTCAATGCATGCAACGCCGATATAATTATATCAGATACGGGAAACAACGCTGTAGAGTATAACGGCTCAATTGCAGAAAAATTATTAGTGAAAAATTAACATATCTAACGAGAGAAACTTTAACAGCCAAGGAGTAATGTAACGCAACTAAACAGTAACAGAGCGCCATCTAAGTACATGTCGATATATTTCTTACTTTACTATTATTCTTTTCTCAGTCTGTTCTATTGTAGGGGTACACGGATGCGGTGTGTCAACCAGTATATGGTCAATAATAAAAACGAACATGATGATGATGATGATGATGATGATGATGATGATGATGATGATGATGATGATGATGATGATGATGATGATGATGATGATGATGATGATGATGGCGCTCTTCGATATCTACACGATGTTAGAGTTAATTACGAACAGCAGGTTTCACTGGAACTGTTCAAGACTCTCGAACCTACGTAAAGCCAATCAACAGTGTCCTATCCAAGATTTGAGAGGTGACGCCATGTTTAGAGCAGGATCGTAGAAGACAAACTGTCTTAAACGAATTTTTTAACAGTTAACGAGGAGAGTGTACTAAAAGCGACTGCAATACCAATGCAGCTCGTCTCTAAAGTGTTAAATGAGTAAACAATAGGAATCAGAGCAAAGTAATACAGAGGCGGTGAAACCGTGTCCTACTTAATCTTCTTAAGTTGCTAGAGCTGTCCGCTATATAATACGGGGACTGAACGCTTTGTTTGCAAACAGCGCAATCTGATCTCATTGTTTCTGAAGCCAGAGCTTCTACAGTGGTCCGGGAATCCGTGCATGGATGCGACCTGTTTGCCAGTGCGACCTATGAATAGAATTTACAAAAAAAATTCCGTTATGACGTCACAGCGTCTTATAGAAAGGTGCGACATGTAGTCCGGAAAATACGGTAATGTGTTGTCAAGCAATCTGCTGCACGAAACTTTCAATTTTCTCAACGATTGTAACCCTTCCTATTCGATCATGCCTCTTAGTTGTCGAGTCTGTAACAGTTCTGTTGAATTGGCAATAAAAAAACGTTATACAAAGGAGCACTTCGGATTACTACGGAAGCTGCATTACTGCTTTTCGTCTGTCTTTCTGATCACTGAGGAGATAACACTAACCTGTTGCAACGATCGATGTGATGAAGCTTCGCTCAAGAGGTGGTATCCAAAGTCCCAGAAGGCCAGACATGGTGGGAACAAGAACCCCCTGAAAGTACAGTCAAGTTAACCGTTCACTTTTATTTTATTCCGGATATTTCTATAGCGCCTCTCGAAGTCAACTACTGCTCAGAGGCGCTCCCGACTACAGCATTTGATACTGTGCCGGAATTTTCACGCCGAAGCGCCATGAGCAATTGCGAGTGAAGGACTTGCCCAAGGTCCGTACGCAGCGGCTAGAGTTGGATTCGAACCTGCAACCCTCCGGTCACAAGGCGCCGAACTTACCACTGAGCCACCACGCCCCACTGAGCCACCACGCTAGTCCGAGTATGGCACTTTTAGATCAGTTGTCTGTTTTGAATTTATTTTGTTTCATTGATTATTTTAAAAATTATTATAATTAAATGAAGAACTGAACTTGTGTAATTGTAAGGACCAAATAAACCAGTTTCAGTAACTGAGCTACTGGTGAATGCATTATGAAACGACTTTACGAGTTCACTGTTTCTTAATTTCGTTTAATACTGATTGGCTGGCTAATTGACCATTCAAATGACTGGTTGACTGTATTACTGACTGACTTATTGATTGACTGACTGACTAAATAACTCACTCGTTGGCTGGCTGGCTCATGTATTGACTGATTATCTGGCTTGGTGAATGGCTGACTGCCTTTCTGAGTGCCTGACTGATATCTTCTTTCTTTTCAGGCTGGAATTAGTCCCACGCTTGGGAGGGGTCAGCCACTCGGATCCTCTGTCTCCATCCCGCTCGATCTCCTGTATCTTCTTTTTCAAGACGAGAAACCCGAGGTCCTGCTCAACCATGTCCATCCATCTCTTCTTCTGACGTCCCCGGCTGCGATGTGCATGCACCTCCACCTTCATGATTCTCTTGATGTTACCATCCTCCTCCGCCCGTTCCACATGTCCATACCACCTCAGTCTGGTCTCACGCACCTAGTCGAATATATAGAGGCCACTCCGAGTGTTTTCCCGGAGTGACTGACTGATATAACACGTTTAATTCATGGAGAGTAGATTAGATTTTATAAGAATAAAGATATCAAACATATTTTTTCGTACACTTGCTAGTCCGAGTATGGCACGTAAAGCGACGAAGAGGTGTAGGTTGAAACGAGCGGCAACCGGACACAGGACTGTGGCAATCGAGGAAATTAGTGTGGCTATACCGAACACGTGCTTGCCTCCAAACCTTCCAGCCAGATATCCCCCGAGAAGCTGTGTGGCGCAGAAACCGTAGAAATAGGCAGCCAACAGGACACCTAGTTGCTGACGTGTCCAATCACACTCTCCCTAAACAGAGGAACATCAGGCACCCACAATAGATATAAATACCATAACCGTATACAGGCCTAGCACCTATAGTATCAGATCAAACGAATAGTCACGTAACCGGTTAACGAAAGATACAACCTAATTAAAACATTAAAAACAATTAATACCACCGGTATGCATTTAAGAGGTGGTATTTAATCAGTTGATTTTCCTGACGAAGGTTTATTTTGCGAGTTATCCAGCAGAGCTGAAGCTTTGTAATTGTAACTGTCATTACGACAATTTATATAGCATCGTTGGTAGCAAGCTACATCTAGGATGCTTCACACAAACTCACGCACACTGCCTACTAGTGAGTCATCTACTAGTAATACCGAGGTCATCTCAGAAAGCAGTTTCATATTAATCCTACGACGCGGATATTACCGAACAAATATGATTCCATCCATATTCCTTTAAGAGCACAGTTGCAAGAAGGAAATTTTTTAGGCAGAAAGTAAGATACGATAATAGATAAGGTAATATCTATTATTGACTTCATCATCATCATCATCAGCATCATCATCATCATCATCGCCATCATCACTATCATCATCATTGTTATCATTATTATCATCATCATCATCATCATCATCATCATCATCATCATCATCATCATCATCATCATCATCATCATCATCATCATCATCATCATCATCATCATCAACATCATCATCATCATCATCATCATCCAACTATGTATAAAACACTTTTGAGGGGTTCTTGAAATGCGCTCTATAAAGCACACATACACACTTACATAATTGTAATTGTAACCGAAAACTTATATAGCGCCACTCAGATCAGCGGCGCTTTCAACCCGCATCAATGCCAGCACCGGCAAAAAGGAAAGTTTTCAGGCGTCTACGAAACATACATACATCAGCATCACTCATAGTCCATTGATACATTTGTTTGGCTTAAGCTTTGAGATGACAAAAGAAATCTAGCCACCCCAGACATTGCTGGACTCTTTTCCCAGACAATTTAAATGTCTCAAGGTCAGGTGACGAAAGTTATTTTAGTGCGAATTTGTAGTGCTATATTGACAGCTTGAGGGAATTGCACAAGATTTAATTATACTTTTCGTCAGCTACGAATTCTGTGTTCATTCCTGCTTCGCTTTCACGCCCTTCCTGTGTTTTCTATCCCTGCTTCCGCCTTCCCTCCGCCAGGGGCGTCTATCCCCCCTAAGTCATTGGAGCAACACCCTCTGTCCCCCTCTTCTTCCCCTTTCCCTTCCTCCTCCCAAAATGGTGTCACACACTGACAGATCTCCCCCCCCCCATTTCTTGGATGGAGTATTTGCTCCAAGGTTTCTATGGTGTAGACGCCCCTGCCTTTACGCCATTCCTCTTTTCAATGACTTGCTTCGAACTGGTGCGTGTGTGTTCCTCGTGTGGCATACGCCTCTGTTGTCTCCAGGTAATCAGCCAATCCTGACGTTGAAAACGATGTTCCCAATGTAGTGGTTTCGACCTCGGTCTGGTCCGCTCCACTCGGCGTTACTGGATAGGTCTGGTTGAGCGATGACGGTTTCTTGACCATGCAGACCAAGGAGATGGTGAGACTCAAGCGGAGCAGAGCCATTACTGCTATTCCAGTCGTCAGCAAAGCGGTTAGTCCCAAGCGACATGATGGAACCAGTGGGGCTAAACAAGAATATAAACCAAAGCACTAAGGTAAACTAGGATAAGCAAGTGGTAAAAACACGCTCGGGTAAATTAGGCTAAACAATCACAAAGACAAACCTACCTATGGAAAACTACATGTCTGCCAACATCCGACCTCGTTGCCTTGGAAATGTGTCTCAGAAGTCATTGTTGCAGAGCCAGCAAGTTTTCGCCTAGTAGTATACAATAGGACTGGCATTTCTATTGTCTATCAAGCGCGGTCTTGGTCTGTTTATTTTTAAATTTTCATCCGCCCGCACTGACATGCAGTTCGCAACCCCCAAATAATGGGGGTTGCGAAAGGCTGCGATGGAAGGGATCCATCAGAATTTTTTTTAACGTAGGGTCTAGTAGGGCATAGGCCTCGTTTAAAAAAGTCCGCCAACGTCCTGCCTAGTTGTTGTAGAAACGTGTCTCAAAAGCCTATATTGAAAAAGTTGGGTGTGAAATTTGGCTTAGAGAATCTAAACCTCTTCTACTGTGTCCTCAGAGGAAACGGCTGTTCTTATCTGAAGGCAAGAGGTAAACATAGTTACATAGAGGTAGTTAAACGGCGTACAGATTTATCTGGAGGTACTGGACAGCTGATATATGAAAGGCTGTTCAGAGGAGAGGAGTTATGCTGAAACAGGGCAGCGACTATTGCTCGGCCCATGAAGTTGAATAATACCATCTTTACTTCCTAACTTTAGCTCGGCCTGATACACTGCCTTTTGTGTGACCGCAATATAGGATGATGAATTCTGATTCGAGTAGGTATTCATTAAGGACGTATCCAACGCAGGGAAAGGGAAGCCATTCGAGATCAGTAAAACAAGCATAAAAGGTGTCGTGAGTGATGCTGGAATCTCTTATCTCAAGAGCTGCTGCAGCTGCTCGAACTCCTCAGTTTGTCCCATCCACAGTTTCGCGGACGCCTGAGGTCTGTATTATTTGACAGTGATTTCACTGGTTCAGGTCGGGAGCGTCGCTGATGAGTCTATTCCTGAAGTTGTGTTTTATAAATGTGAAATTTCATTTACAATTATAATGACACGGCAGTGTCTAGCGGCGAAAGGCCCACTAACTCTGTAGAAACTCAACTGAACGGAAAATAATCATCAGGTGTAAAAAAAGTGCCACGAGTACTAAACCGCAAACACGAATTCACAAAAATCGACGGATAAACTTTGTGAGAACGGAATTGAATCTACCATTTCCTCGCCTTTGGAAAGACAGATGCCGTCATCTTTCGCTAGAGCCACCAGTCCCAGACTTGATTCATTATTACTATTGCTATTTTAGCATAATAATCATAGAATAATGATATTCGCTAGTTTGATGGCATTTGTGTAATACTAGCAATTATTAGTAGTTATATCATCATCATCATCTTCATCATCATCATCGTCGTCGTCATCATCATCATCATCATCATCATCATCATCATCATCATCATCATCATCATCATCATCATCATCATCATCATCATCATCATCATCATCATCATCATCATCATCATCATCATCATCATCATCATCATCATCATAGTTGTCATCGTCAGCGTGATAAATCATACTATATAATTATTAGGCTATTTTGTTCTTTTTATTATTTTATTTTATTTGAACGGCTCACCTTTTTCGTCACTTTTTCCTCTCTGTGAAACTTTATACTTCATATCCAGAAATCAGTCGGGCAAAACTCTTAGTTTTAACAGATGGTTACTGCCATACGGCTAAATGGTGTTGCTGCAAATTTAAGCTTCTGAGGCTTTCTTTATAAACAATAAATACCCACTCATTGGGCGATGAACTTGGCTACGTAAGAATCTGTTAGCCTACAAATCATAGGTCTATAAAATTGTCTACTAGAAGCAGGCTCTGGAGTTGTAGTGCTAAGATAGTAAACGTGAAACGAAGCAACCACACAACTAGTATAGTTTTAAAAGAGACATCATGGAAGGTCTACCCGATCTTAAGTCAGTGGGAATTGATCTGTTGCCAGGCAATTGAGTCCACTGTGGTTTTAGGCTATTAGTTTACAAACTGCTTATTTCCTTTGTGTTGTAATGAGTTACTGATAAACCCATTGTATTCAAGAATCCGACATGGCAGCTCGGCGTTTCAAGAAATGTAGTATTTGCATACGGCACAGCTTAGTAATCCTATTGAACATTCTATGTCTCATGGTCACTGCAGTTGAACTGAGTGCGCCTCCATTTGCTCCTGCTTCTTTGGTTTCCGTTAAAAAATATTCTGATGTCATTAAGCACAATGTCTCAAAGAATATGGCTATCAATGTTCATTGAGACTGTGTCCACGTCCCATTTATATACATCGATTCATCAACATCATCATATACATCGTCGTGACCATGATCATTGCACTGATCATCATGATCATCATGATCATCAGCGTCGTCGTCATCGTCATCATCATCGTCATCATCATTGTCGCCATCATCGTTTAGGGTCTTTGAGACTCTTTTCTAATTGAAGGGCTTGCAGCAATAACCAGGTGTGTCGGATTTTTTAGTTTTGGGAAAATGGCTTCAAAGATTTGACACTTCAAACTGTTGTATCTACGCCATTTTACAAGATATCGACAAGCTGTTTGAAGCACCATGTGAGTTATTACTGTCTTTCACGAAATTGTTACATAATGCAATGCAAAAGATAACATTAATGTTTTTCACGCCATTTTGCTTCATACCTGGTTATTGACACTCAATAACCCAGTAAGAAGCAAAAATCGTCTGCTGTTAGTCGACATACCTTATTCTTGCATCCAATGGTGACTAGCACACAGAACAAAATAATCGTGCAATAAGAAGGTAAGTCATCATAGCTACATTACAGTAAGAAAAAAATAACGCAAAATCAGTGAATTGTAGAGTAAGTAAGAGACAATAACCGGGTATGTCAAATAACCTTATTATTGCACCGGTTTTAATACAAAGATTACAAGAGAAAACGACAAATTTTGTTATCATACCGGGTTATTGCATTGGAGTAATGCTACCGGCTGCTAAATAGGCCTACCATATGTCGACAAACTGTTTTATCCAAAAGCCAATTAAAAAACAATCAGATTTGCACCAAATTTGCAGGGTATATAGAATACAATATTCCAAGCACGCTGGCATACTTTTTCACATAAACCAGGTATGTCGACATACCTGGTTATTGAGGCAAGCCCTTCAATTGTTCGCTTCTGCGTCGCTTTCCTTTTTTTTGGCTCAGTATAAGAAATTCACAAAACGTTAAGCTAGTTTGTTAGCTCTGTACAAATGCTTTCAGCTTCAGATAGGTGTTGCCTGAGTACAGTTCAAAATGTTTCGTCTTTCCCGGTATCAATGTACATTTCGGAACTTTGTAAGTAGGCCTACGGTATTAAATAAATTACAGTTAGGCCTACATTGAATATTGTACTGCATTGTATTGTATTGTACTGCATTGTATTGTACTATAGGCTACTCATAGTATACTGTATTGTAATTAGGTCCACATTTACAATTTTTATAATGTTGTTGTAATAATTGTGCAACATACAAATACGTATTTCATTATTTAGAAAGCTTCACTGGTGGATCTTAGTTGTTTAGTAACGTTTCCATAAAATATCCCAGTTCACAGCTGATACGTCCGACAATTCCCTTTCAATCACTAGTACGGAAATTTTGCCCAATCCATCCTACGACATCGTGGATCGCAGGTATGATTCGGTATAGGCCTACGTCTCATGACAGAAAATGATCGCTCAACGGGGAGTCAACGTAGCCTACGCATTCGGCGCTTGTGACTGGGACAGTAATAGCGAAGAATTTTATCGCTCCAAACGACTTAGGGGCCATCCATATATTACGTACGCATGGAGGGGGAGGGGTGACAGAAATGCATGTGCTTGCGTACGCTTGCGAATGGGGGGGGGGGGTCTACTGATAATGTACGTACGCATATTGATTGGCCTTCAAGTGAGCTAGAGTTCAGTCTCTCCAGCTATCCGGTACTACCAGAGGAAGTAGGAGTGTGGGAGAGGTGTCACTTGTATGCCACCTTACCTCTGAAGGCTATTATTAAACTATCACACAACTCAACAGTGAGTCCATGGATAACTCATCCTTCAATCTGGCCTAAAGTGCAGACAGTCGCTGCCTGGATCTGTGTAACTGACACATTCTGCAGCTGGTTTTTGGGGGGGGGGTGCGTCAACTGTACGTACGCAGGTGGGTGGGGGTGGTTGAAAAAAGTACGCGTGCGAACAGGGAGGGGTCCAATTTTCCCGGATTTTGGTGATCCCATGTAACTCCCGGCTCAATGTTGTCCATACCATTCTATTTACAGAAGGCACGTCAAAATATCATACCTCAACAGTAAAGCGGCCATATCAATGTCACTGGTGGCAGATCGGAGGAATAGCTGGTACAGGGTATACCAAACCTGGATATTGATGCATACTAGACGAGAATCAAACACTTTTCCCGAAGATAACCCTTCTTATGCCCAACTCTGCCAACAAGCTGATACCCGACTCTTCTCAGCTAGATAAGGAGCTTTCATGGTCATGTTCTTCAAGAGTTATTGCGTCAAATTAAACTGACAGGTTTATCTGTTGCGCCAAAGAGGCCATACTCTAACCATTCCCATACTGATAATTTGGTTAGAAAAACCTTTATTAATAGGATGGTTTTTGATGCTGTTTAATTAGTAAAACTTTTCAATTTCTTTTCAAATATCTCTCCATCTGTTTGCCTGTAACATAAATCACAGATTACCTATTTTGTGTACCTTGGGCTTCCATTTAGTTTCTCTTTTCAGATTATTTAGTTTTTAATATCTCCATTACTTGATACTTTTGAAGTAGTATAATTAGTACTATTTTTTTACTCAGAACATTTTTACTCTCTTTTCCAAATTTTATTATCTTCTTTTACTTTTGTTTAATATTATCTCTGAACTTGTTCATCATGTGCGTTTCGTTTTTGGTTTTGCACTTAAAGAATATTAATAATAATAATGCAATGAAACTGGTGTAAAATCACCAGACGAAACTAAAGACTTGCAAACTACTCTGTTTCCTTTGTTCTAGAAAATTAACTAAACATACATTCAAAATAATTCAAGAAATACATGTATCTGCTGTGGACATCACAGCAGTGATGACAACATAATGATTGATAATGTTCTAATGATAATAATAATGTTCCATAAAATCCTTCTCAATTTAAAACATGTTGCCACACATTCCACATGGTGTAAAAAAAATTAAATGAGTAATAACATTAAACATTATTCCAGAA
Organism: Allolobophora icterica; assembly: GCA_963556255.1. Lineage (NCBI taxonomy): Eukaryota > Metazoa > Annelida > Clitellata > Crassiclitellata > Lumbricidae > Allolobophora > Allolobophora icterica. Next base: position 24,188,352 of record OY744617.1, read on the forward strand.
TACCTCCAGAAAATCGTTTTCAACTGAACTATGTATGTATGATTCGTCCTCTGCTTAGGAAGATCTAGCAATATTTATGTAGGCATGGGCGTCCGGAGGGGGCAAGGGGCATTTTTTTAAACATTACTTTTTTGGATTATGATTTTTCCAATAGTCCCAACACGAATTTCAATGTTAAAAAACACTTATTTTATGCAAAAAACGGCATTTTGCTGCCCCCTAGAAAAGTTTGCTCCCCCCATAAAAAATTTGACCCTTCTGGAAAAATTCCTGCGGACGCCCATGTATGTAGGCAACTACTTTATTTCAACACAGGTCTAATAGTCAGTATATGTACAGAATCTCTTACATAAAGTGCTTGCATGGCATATCCAAAAATACAATATTTGTACCATGTTTGGCACAACGAATTCATAGAATTCACTTTCACATAATGTTTTACCAGTATGGGATCGTACTTGCATGGTAGCCGAGACACTCACTCTCTAGTGTGGGTTCTTTTAAGGCATTCCAGATGAGTTTTCTCCACAAATGCTTTGTGACATAAATAACATTTTTATGGCTTCTCTCCATTGTTGGTTCTTTTAGGCGTTTCAGATGAGTTTTCTCTGCAAATGCTGTGTGACATAATTAAATTTTTATTTATTTTCTCCAGTGTGGATTCTTCTATGGCGTTCTAGATGAGTTTTCTGTGCAAATACTTTGTGACAGAAATTGCACCTATGTAGTTTTTTTCCAGTGTGGGTTCTTCTATGACGTTCCAGAATAGCATTCCATGCAAATGCTTTGTGACATAAATTGCACACATATGGTTTTTCTCCAGTGTGGGTTGTTTTATGGTGCTCCAGACTAGTCTTCACTGCAAATGCTTCGTGACATAAATTACACTTGTATGATTTTTCTCCAGTGTGGGTTCTTTCATGGTATTTCAGATGAGCCTTTGATGCAAATACTCTGTCACATAAATTGCACACATATGGTTTTTCTCCAGTGTGGGTTCTTTCATGGCATTCCAGATGAGTCTTCCGTGCAAATGCTCTGTCACATAAATTGCACACATATGGTTTTTCTCCAGTGTGAGTCATTTTATGGCGCTTAATAGTAGTCTCCTCTGCAAATGCTTTTTGACAGAAATTGCACACGTATGGCTTTTCTCCACTGTGAGTTCTTTTATGGCATTTCAGACGAGTATTGTGTGAAAATTCTTTGTGACATAAATTGCACTTGTATGGTTTTTCTCCAGTGTGAGTTCTTTTATGGCATTCCAGATTAGTCTTCTGTGCAAATGATTGGTGACATAAATTGCACTTGTATGGTTTTTCTCCAGTGTGGGTTCTTTTATGGCATTCCAGACGAGTCTTGTGTGAAAATTCTTTGTGACATAAATTGCACTTGTATGGTTTTTCTCCAGTGTGAGTTCTTTTATGGCATTCCAGATTAGTCTTCTGTGCAAATGATAGGTGACATAAATTGCACTTGTATGGTTTTTCTCCAGTGTGGGTTCTTTTATGGCATTCCAGAGAAGTCTTCTCTGCAAATGATTTGTGACAGAAATTGCACATGTATGGCTTTTCTCCACTGTGAGTTCTTTTATGGCATTCCAGACGAGTCTTGTGTGAATATTCTTTGTGACATAAATTGCACTTGTATGGTTTTTCTCCAGTGTGAGTTCTTTTATGGCATTCCAGATTAGTCTTCTGTGCAAATGATTGGTGACATAAATTGCACTTGTATGGTTTTTCTCCAGTGTGGGTTCTTTTATGGCATTCCAGAGTAGTCTTCTCTGCAAATGATTTGTGACAGAAATTGCACATGTATGGCTTTTCTCCACTGTGAGTTCTTTTATGGCATTCCAGACGAGTCTTGTGTGAATATTCTTTGTGACATAAATTGCACTTGTATGGTTTTTCTCCAGTGTGAGTTCTTTTATGGCATTCCAGATTAGTCTTCTGTGCAAATGATTGGTGACATAAATTGCACTTGTATGGTTTTTCTCCAGTGTGGGTTCTTTTATGGCGTTCCAGAGTAGTCTTCTCTGCAAATGATTTGTGACAGAAATTGCACATGTATGGCTTTTCTCCACTGTGAGTTCTTTTATGGCATTCCAGACGAGTCTTGTGTGAAAATTCTTTGTGACATAAATTGCACTTGTATGGTTTTTCTCCACTGTGAGTTCTTTTATGGCATTCCAGACGAGTCTTGTGTGAATATTCTTTGTGACATAAATTGCACTTGTATGGTTTTTCTACAGTGTGAGTTCTTTTATGGCATTCCATAGTAGTCTTCTCTGCAAATGCTTTGTGACATAAACTGTGCATATGTATGGTTTTTCTCCAATTTAGGTTCTTCTATGGTATTCGAGATGAATCTTCTGTGTAAACGATTTGTGACATAAAATGCACTTGTATGGTTTTTCTCCAGTGTGGTTGCTTTTATGGATTTTCAGACTGGATTTCCATGTAAACGTTGTGTCACAAAATCACATATGCATTATGCATGTGTTTGGTTTGTTGTGGCTGCTTTCATGTATCTTGAGATCTCAACACAGCCCAAATATGGGACTTTTTAGGTTGAATTTATTACTGCATTTCCATGTTATTGCAAATCTCTCATGAATTAGAAAATGCAACTGTTAAAATAATATTATTGAAGGAAGATGGGCTGCAACAGGAAACTGAAGACAAAGAATAATGAAACCCTAATTGTGAATCCAAAGTCATGAACTACAGCATGCAGAGATGTCAAAAGGATGATATTAAAGGGTTATGGTAGTGCAGGTCTTACTGGAGCGATGACTTAAATACTGGAAACAATTTTCTGGTACCACCTGTAAATTTGAACTGATATTTGAAAGTTTTCTTAACCTTTGTAAATGTGTGATTATCCATCGATGATATGGTGATAAAAAGTTTGGAATAGGCAGTCTAGCAACACAAATTCATGATTGAATCAGATTGCTTCCTTGTTTCAAATATGGCAAAGAAAGGCTAGAAAGCTATAGTAGCCACCTCAAGATCTGAATAAGACAATTAGTGCTTTTTTCAGCCGGAACGTGCCGGAACGGCATTCCGGCACGGCATTCCGGCACCTCTTTTCAGCTACTAAAAAATAATTTATTTATTTTAATAATAAAAAAATAGTTTAGTTATTTTAATTTAATTTCAGTGTTGTGAACTGTTTTCAGTGTTTGCTGAGACCTCTCCATACCCCAATCCCGTTTTTCTCGGGCTTGGTCCTTGATTTTAGCCCTTCCATAATTGTTCAGTTCCGGAATCTATTGTTCAGTTCCGGAACCTTTTTTCTAGAGGAAAAAGCACTGAATACAATTATTGGAAAAATTAATAACCATGATTCTAGCCATAAAACAGCATAAAACAAATGAAAATATGCTGCATATGGCAGACGAGGAGGTTCTGTTATTGCTAATATATAAGAGAGACACAGGAAGTGGATTGGTCACATATTGAGGGGTATTCCCTACTGAAAACTATCATAGTGAAAAGAATGGGGAAAAGAGAATAAGAAGACCTAGATGAATGCTGCTCAACTGGATGAAGGATTGATGGTAGACGGATACAGTAAACTGAAGGAGCAAGCCCAGTATCAAGAGGGGAGGAGCCATTGGATGTTTGAACCTGCCAGAAGCAGAGAACTTAAAGAACAAGATCCTTGTCAAATCTAAGCCTGTTTGGAATCCCAGAGTGCAGTGCCATAGAACAAAAGCACTGCACATAGTTGTTTCAATAGATTACATCTAGGAGTGTTTGCTAAATTGCAAAACAATATTATATTTCGCTAAATTTACAAATTTAAAATGTCTAAAACTTCGAAAAGTATATCATTTGTAGCTTTAAGTCATTGCGTTAAAACAGATAAGGTTTATATTTTTTCGAAAGGGGCTACTATTTTCTGACAGAACTGTAATTAGTCCATATAATTTCGCACAGACTGCAAAACAATTACGGAAAACAGTAGGCCTAAGATCTTGAAATCTGCACATGATTGCACAGATAACCGACGTATTTAAGTTTCGCTGAATTAAAAAAAATCCGACAAGACCAAACAACTGTAAATTATTTATTGGAATATTCTCATTGGTGTACTGGTAAAGAAAAGTCTGGAGATTATTATTACTAGAATATTCTCTTTGGTGTACTGGTAAAGAAAAGTCTGGAGATTATTATTACTAAAATACCGTAGTCTCATTGGTGTACTGGTAAAGAAAAGTCTGGAGATTATTATTACCAGAATTTTGGCCTAAATTGCATTCGTCAATATGCGGAAAAATAATAAGGGCTTATTAAGATGAGAACACAAAATCGAAGGCAATGGTCGGTGAAATTGGGACTAACATTTACAAATGTGAGTCCCAGGTGAAATAATAAATAATAAAAATGAAAGACTGACATAACCTTCTATATAAATAAAGAGAAGACTCTGTCCGTCTGTCGGTCTGTAACAGCGATGTTTGACCGCGATGCATTTCTACAGCTTTGGACCTTTCCACTCCAAACCTTCACTACTGTCTCGGGGTGGGCATTATACACCCAGTGTGAGGCTTCGCGTCCCCCGTTTTCACCGCTTCCATGGTGTCCCGGGCCAAAACCTCTCCCAAACCCCCACTTTTTACCTGGTCCAAACAAATTCGAGTCGACCTAATTTCATTCGCCAGATGGCGCCGCCCGAGAAGATTCTGTGTTTGACCGCCAATTCTGTCAGCGGCACGCATTTCTAAAGATTCGCCAGATGGCGCAGCCGTAGGGATTTCACTTCACATTAACTTTTGTTGCTTATTCGCTACAGGGATTGAAACTTATACCTAAATTTGTTGCTTATTCGCTACAGGGATTGAAACTTATACCTAAATTTGTTGCTTATTCGCTACAGGGATTGAAACTTATACCTAAATTTGTTGCTTATTCGCGACAGGGATTGAAACTTATAACCCCGGGCAACGCCGGGTAAACCAGCTAGTTATATAATACTAACATACTATGTAGAGATTCCAATTAGATATAGAACGAAATATGTTTCACCAGGAAATAAATGCAGATGGCGAAATTAACGTATCAAAAGGTGGTATAGAAACGAACATAGTAGTCATGAATCGTTATCTTTATGAAGCTACATAACATAGGTTCCAAGTTCCAACCGTTTCACAAATTTTGTCCCAAAATGCGAAAATACTAATCGTAATCGTAAATTCCAAACTTATACAGCGCCACTCAAAGCCAAGCGCAGGCCTCAGCTTATTCACGAGCGCTGCGTCAGCAGTCCAGTGTGGTTTCCACAGGGCAGTCAAATGAGGTCTAGTCTGGTTTCCAAGGGTCCAGATCAAGAGCGGAGGCAGAACTTGCAGCTGTTAATTCTGGGGGTCTTTTATATAGCTGCTAAGTTGGGTTTCGTTGAGGACGAAACACTTGGAAGGCGAAGCTATGATTCAATGGATTAGGGTAGGAAATCTTGAAGAGGTGGCCAGGGATTTTAATTTGGAGCGAAATACACGCGAGATGTCCTCCACTGGTTACCACTCTTGCAACGCATTGTCTACCGGGTTGCCTCCATTGTCTGGCAATGTCAGCTAATTGTCCGTGCTCCCTCCTATCTGCGCAAGTTCTGTTCTCGTATCTCTGTTCCACCTGGTCACCGCTCTCTTCGCTCTGCCATCCGTGGTCAGTGTGTAATCTAATCCCCCTGTTCTGGGGGGGGGGGAAACAAGGTTTCTCGGGGGGGAATTTCCCCCCAAAAAGGTCTCTGCCTTACAATATTGCTGAGTTCTGGGGGGGAAACTTCAATCCTGGGGGGGGGGAATTTCCCCCCCAAAAGACGTCTAGATTAAACACTGATCCGTGGTGACCTCTCTGTTCCTTTCGCACGCACCGCTACTATACAGCAGCGTGCCTTCTCCGTGGTTGGGCCCACAATTTGGAATGGGCTTCTCCGTGAGTTGTGGTCTCTTCCTCGAGATTCGTCCACTGCTTTCTTCTCTGCTCAAAAAGACTGTTCTCTTTCGGAGGGTTGGGCTGGGAGCGCTTCTGAAGTTTCCTTGAGGTGGCGCTATATAAATGATTTATTGAAAATAGTTGAGGAGCCTCATAAGGCAGATGATGGTGGGTGGGCGATGGTAGGCCTAATGGCGACGGAACTGAGCATTTTCGGAATTCAGGAGCTCAGAAATTCAGAGGACGATCGTTGTGAGTATTGTTCTTCATACAACTCCATTTGCGTTTATTTCTACAAATCTGGCTGTTGAATGAGACAGCATCTACCTCTGCGATAATCATCATTATCATCATTCCATTCATCATCATCATCATCATCATCATCATCATCATCATCATCATCATCATCATCATCATCATCATCATCATCATCATCATCATCATCATCATCATCATCATCATCATCATCATCATCATCATCATCATCATCATCATGTCGCATCTTTTTCTTGGGCACTTCCTTACCTCTGTGAACAGGTTTAGTTGACATCATGTGCATGGCATCGCCTTGACAATGTGTTCTCAAGTTCAGTATTTATTCTGAATTGTTCTGACTATCTTATCCTCTCCCTTCCAATTCTTCTCGCCCTAAACGACAACAGCTGCTCTGCCTCTCTTGATCTGGACTCCCTAAAAACCGGACTCGGACCTCCTTTAGACTACTCTTTTGAAACCCCCCTCTGACTAGACACAGCCCTCGTGAATAATCTGGTGCCCTGCGCTTTGCTTTCAAGTGGCGCACTTTAGAAGTTTGGAGATTACGATTACAAAATAATTCATGCAGATTTTGGTGTTCAATAAACTAATCCTTCAGGTCAGAATAAAATGAAGCGGCTTTTAGGCATAAACAGATGGCATTACTAAAAGATAAAAGTAAAATTTCACAATGAAATGTTTATTTTTGCAAACAAACAACTCACAGAGCACCAGTGAAAAGTAAGTCAAAATCTCTGTTACCTACCAAATGTATAAAATGACCCTCGACAGCCAACTCTTGTGATTACTTTCATATAAGAAAAACAGCAAATGCAACAACAACAAAACAGGAAGACAAAATTCGCTCTATGGTACTGTCATTACCCATGTAGAAGAAGGAGGAGGAGCAGGAGAAGGAAAAGGAGGAATAAAGAAGAGGAAGAAGGAAGAGGAGGAAGGAGGAACAGGAGGAGGGAGATGGAATGAGGAGTCAGATGGAGAAGGAGGAAGAAGGAAGAGAAAGGAGGAAGGAGAAAGAGGAGGAAGCAGGAGGAAGATGGAGGAGGAAAAGGATGAAGGAGGAGGATGAAGCAGGAAGGAGGAGGGAGGAAGGAGAAGCAGGAGTAGGAAGAGCAGACTCTTAAGCTAACCTGAGGTCAACTATGGCTATGAAGTCTTAGCAACTTGAGTTTCTTAGCCTGGTCATATAAGGGCGGATGGCCAGTCCTCTCCCTCGCCATATGTTCTTCCAACAGACAGTGTACGGTCAGTATACTCCTTACAGCTGACTTGGCTAGGGGGCGCAGGTGGAGCAGAAATCTTGAAACAAATTTCTGCCAAGGGGGCTTTGAACCCCCAACCGACAGTCCAGCCCACTTACCACTAGACTATTACACAACTCATATTACCAATGTAACCGATAGTAAATGAACACACTCCATTATTTATAACACTGCAGTGAAGAGATATTAACAATGACAGTACTAATAAACAGAAGCTCAAAATTCTTAACTAAAAACTTTCTTTAAAACGTCATGACAAATATACTCAAGTCATAATTTTAACTCAGCAAGGCTATGCAACAAAAAAAGTAAATTTTCTCAAAATATTTTCTTAAATCACCCAATACTATTGAATATTAAAAATGCGAAATATTCTGAAATTCTCTGCGTTAAAGGCACTTCTTTGGTCAACACGAATTAACTAGTTTAAGGCACACTAGAGCTCTTGCCATCTCTCTGTGAAGACAAAAACTCTCTTTGGAAGAGAGGAAACCGTTTTATGCTACCTACTTTGTTAAAGATAAGCTGTCAAACTGTAGCTTTGTGATTCGATATATCTATAGTTATATCAATAATTATATTTAGTTATCACTAGTTATCAATATCAGTTATCAATATCAAGTTATCAATAGTTATCAATATCAATAGTTGTATTCATTGGCACATGTCTGCTTATTATGTTTCCTCGTACAATAATCTATTTCAAATATGTACATAATCATTCCATTCAAGGTACGATGTCATATGCAAATAAAGGCTACTGACTAAATAACTGAAATATCACCTCTGTCCTACAATTATCGCTAAAGAAAGTTCATGGTCAGAAAGCCATCTTTCACTACACTTTCATACCTTGCTTGCCACAAACTAACATCTACATAGAACTTCATAAGTAATGTTTGCTAATACCAGATTCTACTCGAACTGTGTAACCAATTTAACAAAACATAATCATAGTGAACGTTACCATGCCACTGTAAAAGGCCTGTCAACTATCACTCCTATACAACCTACACGATCTGCTTCCCTGCTGGTCCATTTCGGCAATAGCACAGCAGGACACTGTACAAACTGTAATTTAAAACTTAGAGCTAGCAGAAAAGCAGCCAACTGTTTTTGGCTTCACAATACATAATAAAACAGATGAGAGAATTCTTTAATGCTATGCTGTCTGCTGTCACCTTCAAAAAGCATTCATTGCAACAGCACACAGTCACGCTACAGTACAAATAAAATGAATACATTGGAAACTGGAAACTCCATATAATACTCATCATCATGTTATAATGTGAATTTTCATTAAATGCTAAATAATTACCCACAGGATAATATAGATAACGCGCTTCCAAACTTCAACTTGAACCCATCGTGCCTTCTCATGTATTGGACCATTCTCCGGGAACAGTCTTACACTGCATTTATGTACTATTGCATTTGACTCAGTGCAGCAAGTGTTTTCAAACTGTCTTTAAGATGCACTTGTGTAGATCAGTCAGATAGCCATCTGTTTGGCACTTTTGTGAAATACTAAAAAGGCACTATATAAAGTGTCTTGATACAGATACACAGAAATGTGGTCAGAAAAATTGGTTCAAAATTAAATTGAGCTTTAAGACATAGTGTGGCATTCTTAAACCATGGCACCTTGTACAGGTTTCCAACAGACCTAATTTAAGGAGGTTCAGATGCAAAAAGCTTTGACGCAGTTAGTGACACGCTCCTTTAGTCTACTCAACAGAGTACCAGTTCACCAATGAGAATATTTAAGTAATAATAATCTCCAGACTTTTTTTCCCAGTACACCAATGAGAATATTCTAGTAATAATAATCTCCAAACTTTTCTTTCCCAGTACACCAATGAGAATATTCTAGTAATAATAATCTCCAGACTTTTCTTTACCAGTACAACAATGAGAATATTCTAGTAATAATAATCTTGACTTTTCTTTACAAGTACACCAATGAGAATATTCTAGTAATAATAATCTTGACATTTCTTTACAAGAACACCAATGAGAATATTCTAGTACTAATAATATCCAGACTTTTCTTTACCAGTACACCAATGAAGATATTCTAGTAATAATAATCTCCAGACTTTTCTTTACAGTTTCCTGGGCTTGTCTCCAACTGCCCTCAATTCAAGGACTGTACAATTGTTAAACTGGATGGAACAAAACTGTCCGCACGACGGACAATTTTGTTCCATCCAGTTCTGCTTCTTGCTGCCCTCAATAACTGACTGAATCACAATCCATTTCATGGTGTACTCTAATTCAAAATAGCACTAATGAAGTGTGACAATTAAATACAAATACAAGATGGCAAGCTCTGTCAAAGAAACTTAAGTAAACAATCATCACCAATAGGTTACAAATTACAGTGTGTATTAAATATGGTTCCGAGTATCATAAATAAGTTAAACATCTTTTAAACACTAATACCTGGCAGTACTTTAAGTTTCTCAAGGTTAATAACTGCACCATGAACATAAAAGTCTAATCACAGGCATGTGAATCATTAGATTCTTCCATCTTGACCATTTATTGTTTCGTCGAAACTTTCAGGAAACTTTGAAATCTGTTTGAAACAAAGTACAAATTTTATAATATGTCGCTTTCCGAGTAACTTAGTACCAAGCTAAATCATCGCTGTCATAATGGTAATTGTAAATTCGTGATGCCAAATGAAATACCAAGCCAAAAGTCAAGTTTTCAGGTCAATCTGCTGAAACAAGAGGCAGTCCATGAATGGAATAATTCTAAAAATCATAAGATGTCATTGGTACCATTTGAGAATTTAATAAGATACTAAAGCAATCCAGCACAAAGTCGGATCAGCAAGACCACCCAGTTCAGATGGTTCGACAAAATGCTTTCAATTATAATAAAATTTGACCACTTAATAGTTTCTCTGGTTACTTCAGTGAGTTGGTTAGTTATCTGGATTGAAGGCATTCCTTAAGCGATGAAGCACAGTACCCAAATGGATGGAGTACTCGTCCTGTAATGTGGAGAGCGTGGGTTCGAGACTCCAATCAGGCATTCACTGTCTAAGGACCCTAACAAGCAGTGCTTTTTTTCTAGAAAAAAAGGTTCCGGAACAGAACAATAGGTTCCGGAACGCAACAATTATGGGCTGGCTAAAATCATGAGAAAAACGGGATTGGGGGTTGGGAGGGGTCTCAATAAACACTGAAAACAGTTCAAAAACACTTAAATTAAATTAAAATAACAATATTATTGTTTTAATAATTAAAATAAATAATTTTTTAGTAGCTGAAAAAGGTGCCGGAACGCCGTTCCGGCTCGTTCCGGCTGAAAAAAAGCCCAGCTAACAAGTCATTCACACAAAAGTGCTCAGCATCATTGATGTTCTGTCGTATGGTCATGTGTGCAATTGCACTTCTGAACTTTGGAAGTAGGGCGATATCAAATGCAGTTGTAATGTAGAGAGTTTATCTGCAGGCGAATAATACTTAAAAAACGAAAAGCAGCTCAAGTAAATGACATGGAGAAGATATTTACAGTCTTTGGATCCCCGATGGCTTGCTGAATCTCTCTGGATGGAGTTTTTCGTCTGGCTCACGGTCGATAGGTCCTTGGACAGCGGCTTCAGAATCATCAGATCTGCATTACAACCAAACAGGCTATTATTAGATTGAAATGGTTACTACTCTGTATTAAGTCAAAGCTTCCTATCACCAAATAAGCTGAAACTTTTGCATTACCGCTACTCACTGGTTAACCATGGCAGTAGACAAAAAGTTAACCAAAACTCCACCTCAGCAGTTTCAGATATACAGAATAATTAAAACGCAAATCCCTTTCTCCTTGGTGTGAAATGTTCCTCAACTCTCACCAGATTAACAATGAATGCTTCGGATATTTTTGGTACTCAAAAACAGGAAGAATCCAGTGAAGTCAAGATGTTCTAGCTTCCATGTTTAACGCTTTAATGACGAGAGTGTACTAAAAGCGACAGGGAAACCAATACAGTTAGTCATTAAAGTGTAAACATACATTAGCTGTATGGACGTTTGACTTTCCCCATTTAGGAGCCATATCAAGATAATCACGAAGAATCTGTTAAATTTTAGTATTTGGCTCGATACAGCATAAAAATATCCACAGGAAAAGATATCACCACTCTCATAGCAACAGGTTTGGCTATACTTGTAAGTGGATTAAGTGGATGGTATAAATCATGGATGACATACTGTGGTGGCCTGTAGAGCAGTAGTTCTTCTTTGGCATCAAACAGTTGTGTCTTCAGGTCATTTGTTTCCTGAACGACCTTACTCATTTCCTTCTGAGAATATCGCGGACGGTCAGGATTAGTCAGGTCAATGATCACTTTACCATCATTTTCCAGCATCTTCTGCCATTCCTCCAAGTTGCAAGACTCACGATTAACAGCCTATAACCAACCACATAACCATAACAGCCTATACCCAGCCATAACAGCCTAAAACCAGCCACATAGCCATAATAGCCTATAACCAGCCATATAACACCCTATGGAAGAAGAACAGTCCCTTAAGCTAGTCCTGAGGTAGCCATAGCTATGAAATGTTAGCAACTTAATTTTCTTAGCCCCAGCAAATGAAGGTGCGGCCAGTCCTCTCCCTCGCCATCTCATCTACCCACTGACAGTGTGCGGTCAATGTACTCATTAGAGCTGAGTTAGCTACGGGCTCACTTGGATAAGAAATCTCAACAGAAATTTTTGCCCTGGTGGGGATTTGAACCTCCAACATCTCGTTTTCAGTCCAGCATGCTAACCAATAACCAGCCATAATTCAAGTGAAAGTCATGAGCTCTACCACATCCCATACTGCAACATAGGTGAGGTACTGTTTATTTCCTACTCTCGACCCTTGAGTCATCAGTGGACCAAAATAGCAAGGCTCTGGACACAGAGTCAGTACATTGCAGGATTTTCCGTGTTCTTCCTAGCTCAAGCCGCCACAAAAATCATGTACTGCCTTGTGACAAGACCTGTTACGCATAAAAATATCCCAGGGTCATAACCAGGGAGTCTCCTCAGCACGCTCAAACCCAAATCGTTAAATTGCAGTCCAAGCACGATACCAAAGATGCATCATGTCGCATATCACGAAGTCCACGACATAAATGATACACCGTCTGTAAAGTATGTCCACTTCACAGGTGTTCATATAACAAACATCTAATTTCATCATTAACTGAAATTTACTTCTAGTTCTTGATAGCAGCAATTGCATACACTTTTTTCATGGCAAAAACTCTATCATAAATTGTACTTTTGATGTGTAGACTTTCAGAATATGAGCCAAAAACTTAACTTTAATTTTTAAGTTCTCAATATTGGGACACTTTTGGCAATTGCTTTCATGGCCCCTAGTTACAGTGAACAAGAGGGGATGGGACATTTTGCCAAACTAGCACTCAAACGACGATACCTTTTCCGCACTGTCTATGGCATTATTTTCAGTCTTGTGACGTCTCATCTGGACTGTGTTCGGAGAAGCAGCTTTTTCGCACAGCTGTACTTCCAGCTCAGCCTTTTCCTCTAGCAGCTGTTCAATCTGTCTGTTCGAAAGGCTGTTTCGGTCCCTGTAGTCTGTGTTGAGTTTTGTGAATCGATCAAGTTGGGACTGCAACTGAAACAACAACAAAATGTCAGTAATTGTAATTAATATCTTAAGTAAGTCAGTAATCATTTACTTCAGCGTAAGAGAGACAGTGAGACACTTACATAGAATCTACCAAATCAGTAAAGAAAAGTGGCTTTCTTGAACAGAGTAACAGAGCTGTTGTTTCATTTAACTGATATATTCACCGTGGTCCAAAGAAGTGATTATTTAATGCTGAAATTCATGATCATTATTGAGAGGTATGGGGTTCAAATCCCCACCAGGGCAGAAATTTGGTTTGAGATTTCTGCTCCATCTGCACCCCTACCCAACTCAGCTGTAATGAGTACACTGACTGTACACTGTCGGTGGGAAGAAGAGACGGTGAGGGAGAGGAGTGGGCACCCGCCTCCTGTGCCATGGCTAAGAAAATGAAGTCGATAAGGATTAGATTAAGGGACTGCTCTTCTTCTTCTTCTTGATGATCATTAATCAATGAAGATTGATTGATTCATATCAATCAACATTGATTTATTATATCAACCTGGGTTGTCACTTGTATAAAATAAGATACATACTGCTTCAACATCTGCTTCTTTCTGACTCATGTTTCGCTTGAGTGACTGCAACTCATCTTTTTGGCAAAAAACTTGTTCACGCAGAGTTTGAATTTCTTCTTTGAGTTGATTCAGTTCTTTCCTGTCTAAAATCATCATAACACAAAGTCAATATTGCAAACTCAAACAGAGGTGTCCGCAGCGTGATGCACTGGACGCACGTGCGTCCACTCACCAAATCAAATCCATACAAGGAATAGGCATCGCATCGATATTTTTGTTAAACGGCAATACGGCATGTTAAAGCATTAGATGTTATCTAAATAGAATTTTTTTTAACGCTTGTCACTACTCACTACTCCAGTGCTTCCCAACCTTTTTTCAACCACAGCACCCTTTCTAAGAACCATTCACCAGACGGCACATTGCATTTATGGCAGCCTACTTGTATAAAGAATATATACTGAATATATATATATAATATATATTATATTTTCATTTATTGAAGAAAACTGGATGGCACACCGCACCCAGGAACATTAACATGGGAATCATAGCGACATAATAATATGGATAGCTAAAGCAGAAAACAAAGTTATATATATGTATATATATATATATATATATATATATATATATAAAAATTTGGTATGCACACTAATTCCTTTGAATTTAGATAATCTGATAAAGTAGCGTTTATTTATCCACTTAGATACAATGTGTTGTGTCTATAACTGTGTATTAATGATAAAACAATGTCAAAATGATGATTATGTCAACGTCAGTATTGATATGAAAATCAGGAATTGTCAGCCGTTGTTTTAAAAAGTAGATAACCGGGACTAATTGATTAAAAGCAGACTATAACCAGGAAGAAACACCATGGCTAATGGGACGGTTGAGCCTGCAAAGAATGTGAAATTGGGTCAATATGCGAACATTTTGACAGTGCAGTCATATGTTTTGGACTAAAGTGCAACATTGTAGCAAGGTTTTACTGTATTTAATTTTCACAACATTAGCTCAAAACTGTCTACTAAAATTTGTTACCCTTAGTATCTTCTCATGTTTACCTCACGCTGAACAGCACCTTTTAATTCTTAACTCACTTTGAACTGTATCTTGACTGCAAGTAGCCAGTTCTTCTATGTTTAGTTGAAGTATTAAATTTTCCTCTTCAAGCTTAGCTGCATAAGCTGTAAGTTCTTTTGCTTCCATCTTCCAGCTGTCTTCCAGCATATCCTTCTCCTAAAAAGTAAAATGAATGGCATGTTCAACACAGTTTAGTCAATTACTATACACAGGACTAGAGATCGGTAACTAATCGATTTGATTCTACTTGATTAGCTAATCGATTAGACAAACAGCTAATTATAATTGATTAACAATTTTCAGCTAATTCTAATTGTAAAACGATGAGCTGATTTATTAGATTTTTTAAAATTACGTTAAGAATGAGCTAATTAAGAATGAGTTTATTAAGAATGAGTTTATAACTGCAGCATGCATGACTGTTGTTGCTCACTGGTCAGTGGACTGTTACATACTATAATAGACTGCAGTAAATTGGTGTAGTAACTTTTGTTGTGTTTTGATCAAAAGTTGACAAATTCATGAAGGAAATATATGTATGAATTATTGAAACCTAATTCTAATTGCTAATTGATTAGCTACTGCTAATTATAATACTAATCGATTAGTTACAAGATTTTGCTAATTCTAATTCTAATTGATTAGCAAATTTCAGTAGCTAATTCTAATTAATCGATTAGCAATTTAACCCTTAACCTGTTTGTTTGATTGCTGTGTTTGAAAACTAACACTATGTTTAGTGTTTAATGTTGTTTATGTCAGGTTTAATCCGTTACAGTTTTATTGTACTATACACTTATTCAGTACATTTCATTTCTGCACTGTTACTACTGCCAGATATTATCCCTCAGCGGGTCAATACGACCCTTTTGGATTGACCTTTTGACTCTTGCATCATTACTGGAAGTTTTCTGAGTTCTTACTCACTGTTGTTATTGTGATATTACGGTGTTGATGTTGTGTCAATAAATGGCTTACTTACTTATTTACTTACTAATCATCCCCATCTCTGCACAGGACATTCAGGGTTGATGCTATCTAAGCCAGCAACACAGTTAGGAATTTAAAACGACCAGCAGATACCAGCACATACAGGTATGTGTGTACATATCCGTGTTGGCCTGTATGGCTAAGCAATGTAAAATTATGCAGTTAACCAGTGCAACTGAATTGCATATCCACTGTACGAGTGCTCATGTTACTGTCTACTGCACAACAGCCGGTATAAGTACTTATAAATTCAAACAGGAAAACTTTGTACTTCAGTCATAAACATTATATTTCCTCAATATAAAAGTCAAGTCAAGGGAAAGTGTATGCTTGTATGAAAATAAAAGTCATGCATAAATGTCACGATAGATTAACATATATTCAGAGCACTTGTGTTAAAGCTATTCAGTAAAAGAAATAGTATGATTTCACTTGGCTTATAATTATTGACTTGGAAATGCCTGAGCACTTCAGTGAATCAAGTTTAAATTCCAACATGGGTCTGACAATATCAGGTGGGAATGCATCTACCAATGTGTGGAAGCTTTGTTGTCCCATTTTGTGTTGGCTGTCTTCAAATCCCTTCACTCCATGATCTAACGTGAACTTGCTGCAACTGTATCATTTACTAGATATTCAAATAGTGTCGCTTCACAAACTATTCCCACATGCTCTCTACAGACTCTTGTGCCATTTGCAAGCACTTCAACAATGCCACTTGTACCTCTTCCAGTCTACTTATGGTTCTTAATGGTTGACCTAGGTTCAAATTTCACTTCTGTATTGTATTGTATAATGCAACATTGTACCTTTCAGTGGTTGGGCCATAGTACCTTTTAATGCCTCATATACACTTTCAAGAACACTTGAAAACTTTTCTTTTTATGGGCTGTTCTAGGAGTGCCTTTCAGTAAAAATACGGAAAGAGCACTATGTATGTGTGTGTATGTAGGTATATGTGTGTGTAGGTGTGTGTCTTCAGAATGAATGAATGATGCATGATCCATTCCGCTTTTGAATATTCACAGTTATAGGCTTTTGTAAACAACTGCTGGACCACGACCTCGGTTATGCTCTGCTGAGTACATCTTAAACTTTTTCATTCATTCATTCATTTAAAAAATTTAATATAGCGCCCCCTCAAGTTACCTACTCAGAAGCACTCCCAGCCCCACCACGGCAATATAAACTGGACTTAAGTAACTTATTAGCAAATGCACTGCAAAAGTTACTTATCACTTACTTAACCGTTTTAACGTTACCGGCAGACAATGCTTGTAGGCGATATCGAAACTTCCATACGAAAATTACTTTACAATTCAGGTACGACAACCTTCTGGCTTTGCGCCTTTTCCGCCGTCCACAGAGCTTTCTCTGTCTTCATCTTTTCGACGGTCAACCTCAGATCCTCCAGCTCAGCTCGGTCGTTTTGTACTACGTGCGTGAGACGTTCGAGGTGCTCGAGTACCTCGACAACCTTAGCCACAAGAAGTACGACTGGTTCATTCCCAACCGACTCGATCACTCTTTCGAATTCGTCCCGTACCGCCGACGCCAAATCATAAACGTCCACCGAACTCAAGGCCTTTGCCTTACGAGTTGCCATCGCTTCTCGCGGCATCAGAACCTCGGATGATACGATTCGAAACTGTGCACCGTGCAAATCCCACGTTCGGCGTAAGTTTTATGACCAATTAATTCATTTTGTTTACGGAGCAACATGCATCACATGGCTTATGCAAATGAGCAACACAGCTTGTGATCATAACACAGCGTGGATATCTAAATCGCACCGCGTGTAGTAAGAATTTTACGCTACCTTAAATGATGCTCTAAAATGTAATTGCAATTGCAAATTTATATAGCATCACTCTAAGAGACACTCGTCAGATGCGCTCCCGACCTCACAGTCACAATGTGCGAATGGTTTACGATCGAACGCAGAGCTTGCGGAAAAATAGGCTGAGCAGTTCATGTCGCAGGTTGTCAACAGTCAACTTATTCCATGAGAATGGGCCAACCACAGCAAAACTTCTGTACTGCATCGTGGAAGTTCGACCCAGTGGAACAACCGTCACCTTGCGCGGCAGAGCGGAGAACGCCGGAGAAATCTCCGACCAGGTAAAGCACAGGACGGTGACCC
Organism: Allolobophora icterica; assembly: GCA_963556255.1. Taxonomy (NCBI): domain Eukaryota; kingdom Metazoa; phylum Annelida; class Clitellata; order Crassiclitellata; family Lumbricidae; genus Allolobophora; species Allolobophora icterica. The sequence continues at coordinate 24,206,232 of OY744617.1, forward strand.
CGTGTCACTTGACGCAGTTGTCATCGTATAGCCTACTAAGCAGATTGGAATGAATCATGATACCTAGGCCTAAATTTACATCAATCGATTTGCAGGCTCACGGTAGTTCTGTTCAGAGAAATGCGAATGTTAGCCCCTTGGCTATAAGTAACGGGTAAACACAATCATATGAAATAAAACCTGTAGCACGTACCATAAGGACAGACTTGTTGTCCTCGAGACCAAGGTCTTGGTCTCGAGTGCACTCGAGTTCGTTTTTAAAAGTCTTGGTCTTGGTCTTGAGACCAAAAGTCTTGGTCTTGAGGTTCAAAGTCTTGGTCTTGGTCTCGCAAGACCAAGACCAAGACCGGCTGTCAATATGAACAGTCATTTAACAAAACTCAAGAATTTAAAAATTTATCAAGCCTGTTTGCATCATAGCCTACGACAAATACCTACGGACGGATGCAAGTTTTGCTGGTCAGGAAAACCTATCGGCAGCAGCAACTAAGTTATGCTGTGTGTGGAAGCCCTGCCGAGACTTTTTCTGAAGCCAGACGGTCTGATAAACCATGGAGGGATTTTAAAAAGGCTCACGATTTGTACATTTACATCCAGTGCTTGAAAAGCTACTGTGTGTGCCAGCGACTTTTGCACCTGTAGAACGTATTTGTTCACATGGTAGAATTTTTATGAGGCCCCCACAGGCCACGTCTTGGTCAGAAAATTCTGAGTGAATTGATTTTTATAAAATACAAAAGGCATTTGGAATAACATTTTTGCATGAAGGACTTTGTAAATACGAATTCGAAATTTTCTGCAGTCTGAATTTAAGTTAATTTGCCTGAATAATATAAAAGACTTAGGCCTACGTTTTCATTAAAATAACGATTAGTCCGACTTGACAATTTTTGTAAGGAAAATTAGAAGTTTTGGCCTGTTTGTGATTTTTTTGGTCTTGGTCTTGAGGTTCAAGGTCTTGGTCTTGGTCTTGGTCTCGAGGTTCAAAGTCTTGGTCTTTGTCTTGGTCTCGAGGTTCAAAGTCTTGGTCTTGGTCTCGAGGTTCAAGGTCTTGGTCTTGAGGTTTAAGGTCTTGACAACAAGACTGCATAAGGAAAACAAAGGTGCAAATTTAGGAGGGGATTGATGAGTGTGGTGGAAATGATACCCTGATAGTCTGCCACCAGCCGCCTGCAACTTGACCTTATGGCTGTGCATTATTCACTATAGACAACTTCCGAACTTCGGGAGCTGGGATTGGTCGATGACGGGTAAAAACCGGTCACCGGGCATAGGCGTAATTTGCGGGGGTTCGAGGGGTACTCGTAACCCCACTTTTTGCACTGGGGGGTACCGTACGGTATAGTGGGGGTACGGACCGTACCCCCACTATTTGAACAATGTCCATCAATAGTTTCTATAAGGGGCCATCCACATATTACGTACGCATGGAGGGGGGTCGGATTTCGGCGATTTTGCGTACTGGTGCGAACGGGGGGGGGGGACAAAATGTGTACGTACGCAAAATAAATTTCTAATTATGACGTCCACATTAGCCTATTTGTAACTCTGTATTGTCCTATAGTCGTTCGATGGCATTTTTTTTTACATTATATTAAAGCCATGTGCAGTTATTCTGTGCTGCGAACGAGACACATATAATTTGTCTATATTGGCCCTCACTCATCCTTCAATCTGGCCTAAAGTGCAGACAGTCGCTGCCGAGACACTTTCTGCAGCTGGTCTTCGGGGGGGGGGGTGCGTCAAGCGTACGTACGCAGGGGGGTGTGGAAGAAAGTACGCTTGCGAACAGGGGGAGGGGGTCCAATTTTCCCGGATTTTGCGTACGTAATATATGGATGGCCCCTAATGCCTTCCCAGAGATCGCAGTCTCAGCCTTGCTTCGTGTATGTAAGGAATTGGCACCCCCACTTTTTAGACCAAAGTTTCGCCTCTGCCACCGGGCCAAGTTCTGATCGCTGGGGATTCGAACACACTGCAGAGGAAAAGCACCCGGAAAATCCATCACGTTGGCAACGCTGCAAAGCCCTAAACATCCAGGGCCGGATTAACAAATGTGGTGGCCCTGTTCAGTAAAACTGTGGGGCCCCAGCCTCACAGAATCACAACAAAGGGACATATAAAACGTGCTGTATTCAACGAATCGACATTCGTCTAATATTAATTCGTGCCTACTTCCTTTTTGTGCAATTATCCAGTGTAGTGTAAAAATATACATCTTTTACGGTTAAACAGGGGCGTCTATCCCCCCTAAGTCATTGGAGCAACGTCCCTTTTCCCCTTCTTCTTCCCCCTCCCCGTTCCTCCCCCCCTAAAATGGTGAAACACACACTGACAAATCTCACCCCCTCCCCTATTTCTTGGATGGAGCATTTGCTCCAAGGTTTCTATGGTGTAGACGCCTCTGCGGTTAAACAATATTAGAGAATACTATAAAAGAATATTATTATTGCAGGCCTACCACATTACAGAAAATAAAAATAGGTCTAATAGGTCTAGGCTTAGGCTAACAATAGTCTTAACTGATTAGTCAGTGTTTGCAGTATACATATTGTAAAAAAAACTAACAGAGTTAAAAGCAACTATAGGGTTGGAATTGTCGGGGGTTGGGGTTCAACCCCGAAGCTTTCTTAGGACCCCCAGTTAAGTCTTCAGTGCACTCCACAAGCGTGATTTAGCATTATTTGACTATGAGTCTCTGACAAAGAGAAGAAATTTCCATGGTGTATCATGTATGCATTTTTTTATTTTCCCAACGGAATTCTTAATTCGAGTCTGACTTGCAAAACCGCTAGCGTCGAGATCATCTGCTTTCAAATTTCGTTGACATCAGTTTCTAAAATACGGATAAAATGTTCAGCCCCAGTTTTTGTTTCTACAATTCTCACACTGAAAGCAACAACAAATTATAAATTGACGATGACAATCAATATCGTTCAAATTGTCATGGAATTTACACATATGGGCCTACTTTGCAAACCTTTTGGCTTGCAAATTCACCAATAATGTCGTCAAAATGTAGCTCACGTAGTATGTCACTTTCGATACTCAACAGTGTCAAACTAACAAGTCTGTCTTCCGACATTGACGTTCTCAGTCTGTTCTTAAACAATCTGAGTTTTGAAAAGGAACGTTTGATCAATGCTGCAGTTTGCCACCATCAGAACAAAATATATTCGCAGTGCTATCTCAACATTCGGAATGGTGTCCTTGAGTCTCTTATTTGCTCGTTCTTACTACTGTATTATGCTTAGCAAAAATTAATAACAATAATAATAACATATTGAAAAAATTTCTTTTGCATGTGTGGGGGCCCCTCAAGTGTGGGGGCCCCTGTTCGGCAGAACATGTTGAACATGCCTTAATCCGCCTCTGTAAACATCCATAGGCCTATGTGCACGGATCGATCGTTTGATCTCCATAGACAGACAGGCAGTCGGCCACAGTAGTCAGACAGCCATCCAACTAGCGATCCGTACGTCCATCAATCCATCCATCCACGCTTTTATAAGAACAAATGCATCAAGACGTGAGTGTTCGTAAAGAAATGAACCAGAGTGCAGCAGGAGCACTGCATAAAAGACGCCAGTCCACACTGGTCCGTCGTTTGAATGGAGCCGCGGATAACAGGCAACCGAAGAGAAAGTCTCTCTCGATTACGACTGCCTTTTACAATCGCACCCCGCACCGTTTCATCGGCGCACAACAGACCCAAACGCCGAATACAAGCCAGGATTTGCTCTGTAAACAGCACTCCTACGGCATGAAGCGACAAAAGACAATCATTACCGTCCGCTGCGCGTATGTGGACGTGAGACGTTACTGCAATATCCATTTAGCCGACTTTTGTTCTGGCTTTGTTGTTCTTTTCAGATCGGCAACAGAGGAACAGCCATTGTGTGCATTCGGGCAATCGAGTTCTGTAATCTTCTCTTCTCCTCTGTTCTTATTCGCTCGCCTGTATACATACAAAAGGAACGGGCGATATTCTAATTATTCAGAAAATCGCCTCTTGTCCTAATAGCTGACGTAAAACGTTCTTTGTTTAGCCAGCGTGGCTTTTGCGGAAGGACAAACAGCGATTGGCGTTTCCTCTATTATCGTCCGCCCTTCTGCGCGGGATCGTCTTTTGTGGCCGGCGGAGAATAGGCCGTTCCAAACAAATTCGAGTCTTTTCCTTTTTGTCGACAACGTCAGCACACATTGTTGTCGTAACGGCGCGAGCGACTGAGCAATTCAAGAGCACGTGAAAGCGGTCTTTTAGCGTCTGCATTTGAAGAATACTATTTGCCAATTAAAATGGCCATTCGCATTATGCAAATTAGCTTGTGACTGAACGACTGACTGGACTGACTGACTGACTGACTGAATGAATGACTGACTGACTGACTGACTGACTGACTGACTGACTGTGACTGACTGTGACTGACTGTGACTGACTGACTGACTGACTGACTGACTGACTGACTGACTGACTGACTGACTGACTGACTGACTGACTGACTGACTGACTGACTCATGACTGACTGACTGACTGACTGACTGACTGACTGACTGACTGTGACTGACTGACTGACTGACTGTGACTGACTGACTGTGATTGACTCATGACTGACTGACTGACTGACTGACTGACTGACTGACTGACTGACTGACTGACTGACTGACTGACTGACTGACTGACTGACTGACTGACTGACTGACTGACTGTGACTGCCTGACTGTGACTGACTCATGACTGACTGACTGACTGACTGACTGACTGACTGACTGACTGACTGACTGACTGACTGACTGACTGACTCATGACTGACTGACTGACTGACTGACTGACTGACTGACTGACTGACTGACTGTGACTGACTGACTGACTGACTGACTGTGACTGACTGACTGTGATTGACTCATGACTGACTGACTGACTGACTGACTGACTGACTGACTGACTGACTGACTGACTGACTGACTGACTGACTGACTGACTGACTGACTGTGACTGCCTGACTGTGACTGACTCATGACTGACTGACTGACTGACTGACTGACTGACTGACTGACTGACTGACTGACTGACTGACTGACTGTGACTGACTGACTGACTGACTGACTGACTGACTGACTGACTGACTGTGACTGACTCATGACTGACTGACTCATGACTGACTGACTGACTGACTGACTGACTGACTGACTGACTGACTGTGACTGACTCATGACTGACTGACTGACTGACTGACTGACTGACTGACTGACTGACTGACTGACTGACTGACTGACTGACTGACTGACTGACTGACTGACTGTGACTGACTGTGACTGACTGACTGACTGACTGACTGACTGACTGACTGACTGACTGACTGACTGACTGACTGACTGACTGACTGACTGACTGACTCATGACTGACTGGCTGACTGACTGACTGACTGACTGAATGACTGACTGTGACTGACTGACTGACTGACTGTGACTGACTGACTGACTGACTGACTGACTGACTGACTGACTGACTGACTGACTGACTGACTGACTGACTGACTGACTGCTATTCGAGACATTGAAGAAAAGCATCAGTTAGGCAGGTCCGTAACGTTAGAAGGAGACTTGCAAAGAATCGCACATTTTAGTCTGCACTCTTCGATCATTTCACTCAGTGGCGCCGGCACGCGGACGCAATAGACGCATTTGCGTTTATTTTTGGCTAGACAGTAACATGGGTGCTGCACGTCTGAACGGTTTCGCATTGCTGTATTATAGGCCCTACATTTATCATGACAAATCTGTTGACGCTGAAGACGCGTTACAGAAATTTGATAGCATTAGCCAATGGCCATCGTCGCATTGCGCTAGCATTTCCGCGTGATCAGCAGAGACAATAATTAAGCTTATTAGTGATCAAAGCATTCAACTGGCATGATGAAAGTTTCACATAATTATGACCGCATGATACAGTTACTGCGTTGTCAGCGTCGACACACACTGAGTGTAAATGTTTAAGACTCTAAGAGTCTTCGTCCATGTAGTGGTAGGCCTATGTAGGCCTAATGTTCATTATTTTATACTTCATGAATGATGATGATCACTGATCGACCAAGCTGACTGGCAATGTTTTATGTCTTAAATATGTTTGCGACTTTGCGTCTACTTTTTGGCGTCTGGCGGCGCCACTGATTTCACTTAGAAGCATAATATTGCACCATTAACCAATAGGCTACACCATTCGTCAAACAAGACAGAATTAGCTGCTAAAAGACAGCGTAGCTAGATTTCACTCTGATTCTCTAAATCGTTGATGTTGCAAATGGAGTAGTTCTCACTCTGCAAGAGAGGATTTCACGCTATATACTTCTTTCAAGCTGTTAAATTTAACCTGTTTAAAAGTAGCTTGTTGATCGGTGTATCTTTAGTCGCATAGCCTAGGTAGGCTGTAGGCCTAAAATCTGCTTCTTTTGTAGTGTATTTCAAATATGAAGTGGCTGGTCCAGCTGAATGGAACTCTCTACTAAAAACAGTTCGAAGATCCACTTCCATAAATACTTTTAAAACCAAACTGAAAACTCATTTATTCTCTAAGTACTATAATTAACTATAGGCCTAAGTACTGCATTGTAACGCGTCCTTTGAGTAAGACTGTGTTTTATTAAGGCGCTTTATAAATATAAGTTGTATTGTATTATTGTATGTATGTAATCGTTGTATACAACCAGGGGCGGCGCCAGACACTTTTTGTAACCAGGGCATAGCCAGGGCAGTCATGCAAGTAACCAGGGCAGAGGGCGGCGATTCATGGCGAGCGTGGTAGCTGTTTTTCCTGAGACATTCATTGTTTTGTAGGTTGTATATTTTTCAGCACTGGAGCGATGTTCTTCGGAGTACATGTGTTGGAGAAATGCGTTTAACTTGTTATCCGACCCAGTGCACCTGTTCCAGGCACGAAAACCACTGTGAATAAACACTTGATCCTTGCGTCGTTCTTGTGATTCTTGCCTGGTAGTCATGACAAAATGACGACAATAGAAGCAATAAGCAGAATCATTCACTTTTTGAGTATTCCAACCAGCTGAACAGCTTGAACCATGTGTAATTAAATCGCCGCTGTGTCGTCCCAATTACGTGACTCGGATAGGTTCTTATATACAGTTGCTTTGGGCCATCATCCACTGACTGCGATAGATCACTTGGACCGGGTGCGACCGGGTGACAGGACTGAACTTGCACAGGTGGTCCTAGTACGTCATCAGCATGTTCATCGCCAAGCTCGCTATCTTTGTCACTTTCACTTAAATTAAAATCAATGTGAGAGTCCAAGGTTTGAAAGGATGCGTTGGCAACAGGACTAGCTTCATCTGTGGCTCCTTCGTATGTCAACTCCACGTATTGTGTGTCTACAACCGTCCAACGCAAAAGTATATCGATTTGTCATAGATAGGCCTATTGTATGGATAATTAATGCAGTAATAAGTTTATATGCGTGGAATGTATGGATGGGATGAACGGGCTCGAACCATGTGTATTCATATGTGCTGCCGTGACTGCAGTGACTGCAACTAAATGGCTACTTTTCAGTATGGATCCTCGTGTGCATTTGCAAGCTGCCATCCTGTGTGAACTATTTATGGCAGTGATTACAGATTAATGGTTTCTCTCCAGTTAGAATCCTCATGTGTATTTGCAACTTTGCAATTTGCGGTCATATCATTAGCCTAACTGATTATTGCATTTGCATTCAATTCAATTTTTTCAGTTCAATTCAACTTTATTGATCCGAATTCAATGCAAAAGTACAGTAGGCACCAATCGGAATGTAACACTTTCTGGATACAACATTGATTATAAGTTAAACTAAATGGTATTTCTTCTCCACTCCAGTAATTGCAGTTAGATATATATGAGTACGTCAAAGTCCTGACAGCCACGTTGTGGTGGGGAATCTATAATCTATATTATAGGTTGATACTGGTAGCTCTTTCAAGTTTCAAATGATATTTTTTATTAATGAAATCAATTAATTCATTTTATGAATAGAATTGAAAATGCAGATTTGCGTTACTTTAGCAATTTTACGACTATTTTCACGCAATATGATGCCATAATCACGTACAGTACATTCAGATTAAACGAATAAAGAATCGGGCGGCGACGCCGGGGTGTAGGACGTTGTTTGTTAGGCTGGCATTTCTATGCTTTGCTTTAAATTACTTACCGTCGTCGGAAGGTAAACGCGGGCGTTTCGGATTCGGTTTCTTCAGATACCGATCCATCCTAACGGTATCGATCACTCAAACTTTAAGAATCAAGTAGCAATTAAGATTATCAAGATATCGAATAAAAAATAATTAAAAATTACGATGATCGATGATAATGGATAGATCACGTTTTGAGTGACGTCACTGTGTTGAATATTATGACGTTTTCGACTGCGCAGACTCAGAGCGCGGACTTCGGACCCCGATGTATATAGGAAGTCGTTGCTTCGGACGGAGGGAACAGTAAGTAAGTAATGCTGTTGAGGAAAAGCAGGTCTTTACATTTACATTTAACTCACTCAATATAACGAATTATAGCGCCCATATTTTAATATTTTTCTAAGAAAATAAAAAATACGCTCCGAACAAATTCTGGACAGGGTAAAAATACTGGCAGGGCAACGACCAGGGCAACGACCAGGGCAACGACTTTTTTACCAGGGCATATGCCCTGGCTCGCCCTGGTGTAGCGCCGCCTCTGTATACAACGTAATGCATGTGCGCTTGTCAGATGCAAATAAGGCTGCTTACTTATTTACTTTATGATGCAATCGTCAACGAATTATCTAACTATCAACAATGTTCAGCAATTTGCTACAGGAAAGAGAAACAACTATGAAAACACACTGTGGAAGCATGGACCCAGTGGTTAAACTGCTCATCCAGTCCAGACGTGGTGGATCTACAATTAAGTTTGTGCAGCTATTAAACCTAATAGCCTGTGTGTCGACAATAGCCTATAAGCGAAACTCGAAGTTCGCCCTTCGATAAAACATAAAATGCCTGAAACTCGTTACATAGCCTATCGTCGATTATTGTAACCAAAACCCCATTCACTGGCATTCATCGGTTTACCTTTTCCCCCATAGTATACACTGCAACCTAGACACCAATAAAGAGCCGACAGTCAAAAACTTGTTCAGAAGGATCTTCCTATTAAAGTGACCGGTCTCCTCTCTAAGGTGACGGATCTCATAGTTGTTCAGTTAGCGGACCCCAAAGCAAAGGTTCTGACTCTCAGACTCGGCAGAACTTAACCACCGTAGGCCTATATAGGCCTAATTATTTAACATTATAATATTATAGCCACTTAAACGTATAGGCCTAACTATTGTGACCAAATGATAACGTTGTGACATGTGGAATTCTGATGTAACATAATGTAATGAAGGAAAGACAACGAGTTCCTCTGAATTTAAACGAGGCATCGTAGCCCTGTCTACAAAATTCTGGCCGATATGAGCCTACATATGAACGCTTCCAACTCCAAACATGGTCAATAATCGACCGATGTTTCGGCCAGATTATGTATTCGGGCATTTACACAACGACTGTTGCAAAACCCAAATGCCTATTGCGTTGTGCAGCTTTGAAAGAGAACGCGGAGCCGCCAGGTTCCAGGCTAATATGTTGCATTTTCTCATTGTTACGTGATATGCTTTGACGTATGCACGCCTCGTATAATGCAATGGATAGAATATATACAGGGCCCTCTATGGAAACACACTCAGTGGGGGGGAATATTTCTATAGCGCTGCTTTGGGTAACTCCTCCGCGGTGCACCGAGGCAGGCAAGCCGTTAGTGTTGTCGTTTCCTGTACAGAAGCACGTCAAAGGCCTATTGAAAACGCCGGCATTGTGTGGTCGACTGTAGGCCTAGTCTTGTATTGTCTCGCCGCAGTTTCGTATACCTTTTCACAGAAAAAGATG
>OY744617.1:24218688-24241188 GCA_963556255.1 Allolobophora icterica
GGACGTCGCAATCTGCATAGGTCTAAAAATTCAGAATTTTGGGGTTTTATTAAATTTTATTTGTAGTATATATAATATTTATTATGTAGAACCTCTGTAGACGGCTTTTGTAGCAAATTCCATCTCCTCTGAGTAAATGCATTCATATGAAAATAATTTGAATTGTTCATTTTAAATGCCTTGCTATTAAATAATTAAAAGGCATATATGTTTTCAAGTTTTGTAAGACCTTCTAGTGTAATTTTTTTAACAAGGGGCCTCCAAGCTATATATATATATGTATATATATATATATATATATATATATATATATATATATATATATATATATCTTAGGCCTTCACCAAATCTCAATCCGGCACTGATTTGACTAAAGAACAGACCAGATTCGATCACATTAGATTGGGATATTTAAGGTCGGGTTAGATTGTATTTGACCTTCAAGCTTGGATTAGGTGACTTTAGGTCATATCAGGTTGGAGCACGCAGAGCAGTTATGATCATCAAGTTTTGTTGTTTCAAATATTAAAAGAATCTGTGAATCTATGGTCCTTTGGAGTTTATGATGTGCCGAAAGTTGAGTAGAATTATTCTAGAATATACGTAGGCCTATACGCTTTACGCGTGCACAACGTTCTGTATAGTGCATTTTATTTCTGCCGCATGACTCGATTGTGTGTCATTCCCTGGACGTTTCGCCAGGCACAAGCCACCAGCTTTGTGTCTGTCAACCTCCAATTAATCGACTCACCAACCCTGTTTGCATTATATGCTGTTAACTCTTCACGCGTAAGCCTAATTATAAACTGTAACACTGGGCGTCATTAGAGCTCTTTTGTTGACGCGTCTGTCTCGATCAATGACTTTTATGTCTCGTCGATAACATTCATTGAAATTTCTCCATTCAGCTTTCATTTAATTTGACATGTCATTCATGTAATTTGCCACGCGCGCCATTATTGGTCGTTTTGCGACGAAAGTGTGCCGTAGTTAGTGTTTTTTCATGCGAGAATTTTACATGGTGTCCGGTTTAAAACAATACATTATAAGAGTATTGCCATTGGCTTTTGTGTTTTCATTGCACATCAAACTCGTAATTTTGTTGCTCGACTAGTAAACAGGATCCTCCCGCCTACGCGAATAATTCCAGTTGGTTTATAAATCGATAATATTAAATGAAAATATTCAAACTGTAACTAAGGTTTAAACTTATTGAACTCTTCTTCCGTTAATCTCAGAATCGTCGAGTGGCGCTTTTAAAAGGGTTCGATTACAATTAAAAAATTGCAATTAGGCCGACAAGTTTATCACAAACTGCAAAGTTATCGATTTTTTGGCAGAGCATGAACAGTTTGTTTGTTTGTCTGTCTGTCTGTCTGTCCGTGAGTCTCTGTCTGCAGGGGCGTCTATCACCCCCCCCAAGTCATTGGAGCAACTTCCTCTTCCCCCTCTTCTTCCGCCCTTCCCCTTCCTCCCCCTATAATGGTGGCGCACACATTGACAGATCTCCCCCCCCCCATTTCGTGGATGGAGCATTTGCTCCAAGGTTTCTATGGTGCAGACGCCCTGCCCTGTCTGTCTGTCTGTCTGTCTGTCTGTCTGTCTGTATGTCTTCGTTCCTTCATAGGTTTCTGCATGTATGTTGCCCCTCACGCCCTCTCGTATGTTCTCCTGCCTGTCTGCCCCTGTGTATGTGTGTGAATTAGCCTGCGTACATAGATAACTCCTAGTGTACGTGTCGTGCAGTCTGTTTCTCAGTCTGTGTGCCTGCTTGTCTGTCTGTCTGTCTGTCTCCTGGATGTCTCGCTTCGCGTCATTCAATGTGTATACGTTGGCTGGGCATATAGGATCCATTGTGTCCGCTCTACAAATACATTATGAGCGCATTACCATTGTCATCGAGCTTACAACTTTATTTTGTTTCAAAAATTGTTCCAATTGGCAAACTTCGAGGTCCATTCAGACTGGCGAGCCATTGTACGCGACCACTGGCTCCCCGTTCAGGCCTATTATAGGCCCCGGATATCGAACTACGACGGACGACAAAAGCCAGTCCACTTAACCACGGCAACAACTGAGCGGGTCCGTATAGTATCAAACTGAACAGCTATAAAGGGCGTCTGACAAAGAGACAAAAAGGTCAATGAGGATAATCGGTTGGGCAAATAGAAATGCATTACCCATTCAACGCACGTCGTCACGTCCAGTTGGTTATGACCGACGCAACTTCGTTATTTTATTAATTTTACCATTTACCACGAATGGTAATGGAGCGTTGTTTCCCCCTCCCCCACTCCCCCGCGGCTTTTCCGTCTATTGTTAGCGGGCGCGCGCTCGCGCAACAATGAACGGCTTTGTATTGTCTACGCGATGCGTTTGTGAACATGAAAAATAAAATGCACTTTAATTCGGCATAATTTCTCACTGTGTGCGCGCGTAATATGCATACGAATGTCTACGCATGCTGGGTAATGCACACGTGTGCGTATATGTGCAGGTCGATGCGCATTTTCAGACCTAATGGGGGGGCACATGTGTAAAAAAGGCGCTATATTAAGTGCTTCGACAGACAGACATACATGCACGCATACATACATACGTACATGCATGCATACATACATACACAATTACACGTATACGTTCATGCATATATGTAAATACATACATACATACATATATACATACATACATATATACATACATACATACATACATACATACATACATACATACATACATACATACATACATACATACATACATACATACATACATACATACATACATACATACATACATACATACATACATACATACATACATACAGTCATATATACATTACAAGGCTTGCATCAGAACTCTGCAATTTGAGATAACACGGACTTTGAACTCAAATTTACTGTCTACTCATGGTTGAAACAGAGCTGCATCATAAAGCCAATACGATACAATACAATACAATGCAATACAATACAATGTGTACTTGTCAGTTTAAATTAATAAACGAAGATTATTATTATTTTTTTTACCCCGAGGTATACAGGATCCCTCAGGGACTTCAACATTATTTACAAAGTAGATTTGTCTGGGGATAATTCGTATTATTATTATTATTATTATTATTATTATTATTATTATTATTATTATTATTATTATTATTATTATTATTATTATTATTATTATTATTATTATTATTATTATTATTATTATTATTATTATTATTATTATTATTATTATTATTATTATTATTATTAAAACTACAATACAGTACAAGTGTATTTTGATAGTGACCTCCTTACAAAGTTTAGAAGTGCCATTGAAACCAGGCAGCAGGAAGCATTATGAGTAGTAATCAAACAGAAAGAGGAATGTGTTAGACGGGAAGAGGTAAATTTCGGACTGTAAGAGGAAAGTTTTAGACTTGAACAGATAAGTTTAGACGGAAGAGGTAAGTTTTAGACTTGAAGAGGAAAGCCTTCAGCTTGAACTAACAGACAGCTCGATAGGAAAGTTGCAAACAAGTGGATTTCGTTATAGCATGGATTGAAATGGTATAGGCCGTATACCTTTGTAAGATAACTAATTACACAGAATCATATTTAATTTCAAATACATTATATCTGTCTTATATTTATGGGTTTTTATACAATAGGTAGGCTATGACGTGTTTTATACAATAGGTAGGCTATGACTACTCGCCATAGTTCGAGAATTCGCATATTACGAATTTTACGAATTTTAAAAATTCACGAATTTTAACGAATTTTAAAACTGCAGTTTTAAAATTCGTAAAAATTCGTGAAATAATAAAATAATAGAATTCTTTGCCATGGCAGCGAATTTTATTATTTGTTCACTTTTCAAGTAAATGTCAATGTCATAGGCAATCAATCAACCGTAAAAGACAGCTGACTAGCAACACAATAGTGGTATTCAGTTACTGTTCAACTTGGAGTCTGGAACTTCGATTTCTATCATAGTTGGGGTGTGTGACTGTGGATGTCAGTCAGCAGAACGAAAAACCACCAGTGCCCCAGCTCCAGTGTGACCAGTCAGTCACTAGCACAGCTTGCAACAAAACATGGTTTAAAAGGGTTGGCAACGTCACCGAGCAGTGTCTTCTACTTCATCGTCCTCTGATTTTGAGTCAGGAACAGCCCACTGCTACTCGACTCTGGGTTCTGTATTTTCGCCATGCAAATGCTTCCGAATTCTGGCAGAACAACCAACAAATTCCTTGTCACAAAAACAACACTGTATTTTTGGATAACCCTTTCCTTCTCCTCCATAATTACTACATGCTTCCACTCCGGTCCATGTTCTTTCATCTTTAAGAAATAAGATATTAACTAAATTAACTCGTTACGTAATAAACTTTCATATTGAATTTTACATTAAATTCTAAGCAGAAGCTTAACACAACAAATCATGACTTCATCACATTTGTCATTGTTGCTTACGCTGTTTTTGCCAAACCCCACTGTCAATGTAAAAAAGGCCCAACAACGGCCCAAGGAATTTTTACGAATTTTAAAATAGACCAAAAATTCGCGAATTTTTACGAATTTTAAAACCGAAAGTCACGAACTCTCGAACTATGCTACTCGCACACATCTTAACTGGATGATTAAACGAACTTTGTCCAGCTCCTAAACAGATAAAATAGACCAAGTTTCGGATACATCGATAGCGATCTGCCCCAATTCAACGACCAACTGCGGACGATTGAGATTAAACTTTTTCAAACCATTTAAGCGAATCCATTCCATGTGCTGATCAACTCCATCCTCCGTTTTTATTTACGACCTAGACCCCATAACTTGGTTCTCCCTAAGAAAGATGACTGAAATTTTATCACCCGACTCTCATATTTCCTTAAATCCAAACCATAACTGATTTTTCTTAAACTGTAGCTTATTCATTGTTTCTTAATTGTACTTTCTGTAATCAGATGCGGTCTTGTCATTCTGGATTAATAAACGAAAAATACAATGCAATATGACAAATACGTTCAGGGTGCTGTGATTACCTAGGCCTATATAGCCATTAGCGCGGGGTCCAATTACAAGTTCAATAAATTTTGTAATGTACTTCCGAAAATGCGGGCCCCTCAAAACTGCGGACGCGGGTACTGCAGCAGTGCAGCACCCTTATCACCCCCTTAATGCGGACCTGAATACGTGCAGATTCCTAGCCTACGATCTTATTGGTATCTCTGGACGAGCCCTCTGACACGAGCCAGCGCTCGTGAACAAGCCAGTGCCCAACGCTTAGCTTTCAGGTAGCGCTTTGTCAATTTGGGACTTACTATTGCGATTACTATTGCGATATTCACGCAGCACCATAGGTTCGTGTTTCAACAAAGTAGAGCATGCACATGTACATCAGTCATCCGGAGCATGATGAAGGATGTCGTTTTCAGATGTTGACAGTTAACATTCACGCATCCATTCAACGTGGTAAGAGCGGCGGACAACGTGAATGGAACAAAAGCCCTAACTCGAGTTCCCTTTTGAAATCATTTCAGTTGCCACAAAAGGCTTCTACCATCGACAACAGAACAACTGCAGCAGCAACAACACGTGGACAGGAAGCAAGGCATCCCTTGTTTCACGCTCTTCGAACACAAGTGTTCATCGCCCGCTTGCAATTTAGACCATAAAATTATTTTGTTCTGACTGCTCGCCGTTAACAAATTGCCTGACATATATAAGTGAGATGAGCTGAGTGGAGGGAACAATTGAAATGACTTTACTACAGAATTCCTGACTATAGGATCAAATGTACCGATGTATTGTGTATCTAGACATCTGAATACCTGACTATATATGAACAAATGCGTACATGTATACGTAGGCTATATATCAAAGTGCTTGCTATAGCGCCTTTTTTGCCGCTATACTCTATATAATGTACGCTACCCTATCGGATTCGTAACCATCGCGAACGCTGTGATAAGCTATGTCGGTTGAAGCGCACCACCATTTGTCTATGTGCGGACTCTCTCGGACAAAGAGCGTACATTATGGTTTACTGTAACGCCTTTTATTAGGACCTACCTCTGCAGCCTATTATGTATGTTATATACTGTTTGTGTCTAACATTTTGAAATTATTTCAATGCGCACCTTTTGTATATTATAATATCAATGTTTCAACGTCATTGACCGATTCGTTAAATGTCGAGAGGGCGTTTCCATACATAATTATGAGTGGCCTATGCCTCTGGATATGAACGTATCCAGATACGCAGCCATATATTATACGCCTTTGTCTCATCATACACCGTGGCTAAAACGTATACGGCTCTTTGTCCATGACAGTCCATACATAGACAAAATGATATAGTGTCTGCTTCAGTAGACATTGCCTTTCAGAGTGTATCCGCGTTGTGAATGTATTGCGATAGGATAGGCATTGTTTCCAGTACGAATTGTCTGTCCATATAGAAGAGAAAGCGAATTCATCGATCTAGCTATAGAAAGATGCCTCATGCAATGTGGCCAGTGCACTTTCGACCGGAGGGCTCCATCTTTTGGCCGCACCACAATGGCGCCAACTAATCCGCTGACAAAAGCCGAATTATCGGCGAGATAAAGGCATACGATGGCCTCTTCTTCGCAGAGGTCTAGCGTTTTAACCGGCACAAAGCGACGAAGAACAATACGTCTCTGCCAATTAGCCTTTACGCGACATAGAGTAGGCCTACTATTATGATAATTTGGACTTATCTACGACTCCTCTTATATGCATGCCCAGACATAGCTATGCAGTCCGATTTACCATAGGACCTGTATGTCTGCGGCATAGGAGTCATGTGGTATGTAACGTTGGACTGCAGTATGACTTATGTGGAATAAAACTCCTAGAAAGCATGCCTAAACACAGTGCTTTTTTCAGCCGGAACGCGCCGGAACGGCGTTCCGGCACCTTTTTTCAGTTAATAAAAAATAATTTATTTATTTTAATATTAAAAATAATAATTTAGTTCTTTTAATATAATTTCAGTGTTGTGAACTGTTTTCAGTGTTTATTGAGACCCCTCCCAACCCCTAATCCTGTTTTTCTCAGAATTTTAGTCCTTCCACAATTTCTCAGTTCCGGAACCTTTTGTTGAGTTCCGGAACCTTTTTTTCTAGAAAAAAGCACTGCCTAAACATACCTAGAGGCCAATTTGGCCCACTCGGAAATGGGGCAGCATAGCGTATAACAAAAATAATTCTTAACCAAATTCGAAACTGATTTTGTTTATTTTGACAGTAACTCCCTTTCGGAAAACGATATTATAATCTACGCCCTGTCTTGTTCTTTTGCTGTCGTTGAGTCGTATTTAGACTTAAGGCAGGCCAATTCATCATCAGGCCCTGTTTTGGTAAGGACAGTATTGGCTGACATTTATCTTCAAAGCTAAAAGCTCTTCGTTTCCTTCCCATTTTTAGTTGAAAATGTTTGGTCATCTTTTCATTTTAATTTGCTTGCGAAGCTGTTTTCGTAGGCGTAGGCTAATTGTTCTTTTTAGAGAGTAGGGACTACTAGTAGTTTTGAAGTCTAATAAAGTAATATAGTGAAACCAGGCTATATATTTAAAGTGTGTTTTAAAGCATCCAATCTTTGCATCGGAACTTGTCTTCTATGTACCGTTTTCGAGAACGGGCTTTTGAAAATTGCATTGATAGCGAAAATTCTGTTGCGCGTGAGATTTTTCAATATCAGGAATAAGATGATCGAATCTCATAAATTTGAAACAAGTCATTTAGTTCAATATCATTATGAGGTTATTTCAGGAATGTAGCCTAACTTATTATTATACAGAGAAAAAACGATTCCATAAGTCTGTTGTATCTTTATTGTTCTACATGTGAAGGTTACCTTAACTCGCGCCTCTAGATTTTTGTATTTAAGCGCCTTTGAGATATTTTAAAGGCGCTTTAGGTCTTTTATTTTAACATACAATAGGAATGTAGCAAGCTATAATTGCACTTTGTGCCAAGCGTAAATATAGTGCCCCAAGATCAACTTAATTAATAACGACCACATTTGTTATCTTGAATATAATATTATAAATATGTTCAAATGACAATTTTTAAATAAGACTGTACTGTCAGATATCTAGCCTATCTATTAATATTATATATAGGCCTAAACTTTTATTTGTTGTTATTTAATTTTATTACATTTATTTCATTCTAAATGGGTATTATATTTCAAGATAAAGTAATTAGTCTAATAATTAAATCAGTCCGTCTCAAAATTTGCGCCCCCGCTTGAATTGTGCCCTGCTCCATAGCACCGCTGGAACACTCCTCACTTCGGCACTGACATCCAAATATACTCCTCATTCCAGATGTGGATTTAACATTCTACCGTCTCAGATCAATTTTTTATTTCTTCCGACCCCCTAATAATTGCCCGTCTTCCCCGATTCTCTCATATTACCACCTTTATGGCAGAAGAACTACACTGGCTCCCGCTTTCTGCCCGCATCCAATTCAAGGTCCTCGTCCTTATATCTTAGGCTCAAATTGGTTTTGCTCCGAAATATTTATGTGACTTAATTTATCGCCCTCACTTTGCTGCTTCTCTTCGTCCTCTTTGTTCCTCTGACCGCTATCTAAATCTTTTGCTTCCATTGGTCCTGCTCTTTGGAATGAGCTTCCTCTGTCCGTTCTTTCTTCTATTCTCTAAGGTAACGTATCTACCTCTTTTAAGTTTCTTAAAACTTGCTTCTTCTTTCGAGGTCTCTCGCACTGGGAACGCTTCTGAATGACCCTCCCTCTAGAAGCGCTTTATAAACATCGGAATACAATACAATACAATACTATACAATACAATACAATTCATGTTCCAAAGTTTTAAATTGAACTAATATCATTACAGTTTGGTCTAATTTTTTGTCGTCTTGCTCGCATTTTGAAATTACATTTTATGTTCAATTTTTTCATTTTTTAGGTGTTGCCGCCCTCTCGAATGCCTTGCTCCTAGACTATGGGCTCGTTTGTCGCTATAGAAAGTCCACCACTACCTCATTCCGTCGGAGCATTTAAGTTGCTCTCGTTCAGTTAAAGCATGTGTCGCGCATTAAGAAGAAGGATTTTTCTATCGTTAGCCCACACATACAGAACATGGTCAGAATTCCATTTCATTATACAGAAAATTATACACAGTTTCACCAGCTTTTTGTGCTCGAATTTATATTTATTCCTTAAAAATGTCAGTGTAAATGTTACAAGCAGGCTAAGCCTATGCACACTTTTAAACGTCAATAAAACATTAACAATTGCTGCGTTTGATATGACTGCTGTAGAGATAGATAAATGCACTAGGACTTTGAGGCACATTTCAACTGTAGCCAATGAAATACTATATATATATATATATATATATATATATATATATATATATATATATATATTGACAGTCACATAACTTACGTACGGTACTGCACTAGTAGGTGTCCCTGCCTAGCGGGAGTAACCTCCCTTTAGGACCACCTTTTGCTCTCTCTCTCTCTCTCTGAGACAAAACTTCAATCCGACAACTTATAGTTTGTTATATAACTTGTTTTTTGTTTTGTTTTGGTGGAAGCAATAAAATGATTTGATTGATTGATTGATATATATATATATATATTAGGGTGGTAGTGAAAAAAGTTTTTTTTAAATAATGCCCTGGACACCCCCTAGTTCTGTTCGTATTGGTAGTAGAAACTCATGTGCAAAATCTTTTTAAAATATTCCATTATTTAGGCGTGCCACATGACAACTCAAGTTTTGCATACGACACCATGCATCATTGAAGCCGTAAAAATCAACTTTCTTAGTTTTTCAGGAGCTGGATGAAAGTTCGTCACTTCTAGAACCTATTATTTGATTACTGTAATTATGTGATGAGTGTGATGCACCATAGATTGTTGGATACCATATTCTCTGATGATTTGTTTATAAATAAAAAATTAAATAATAAATATATAAATTGGAACCAACTGGAGCTGAGGAGTAAATAAATATTTGCAATTTTTTAAACAATTTTCTGAACTTTTGTAGTCTGCACATTTAAGGCTTTTCTAAAGTTTAATTATTTATTTACTTACTTACTCACGCTATGCCACATTATTCATAATCCATTTCAAATTAATCACATTTTAAAAGTTGTCCTTGAAGATGTCTTCAACCCTCTGGCTGGACCGTTTCCTGGACCTGAAATACCTTTGCTTAAACGGTATCAGAATGCATTGCTTTTGATCGTCCATGACATGATTGCTGATGGTTTGTCAGATGATGAAATTGCAGTTTAACAATAACAACGAAATGATGGAAGACGCTGTTGAATTTGAAGTGGAATGTTTGCAGAAAGACAGCCAGCCTCGTGATGATTATCTAGAGCTCTTGGAACTTGCACTGATCTACATAGGTCATGTCCCTCCTCGAGAGTTGCATATTACAGCCTCTGGTGTCATGTCACCGCTCTCTTCGCTCTGCCACCCGTGGTGATCTCTCTGTCCCTTGTGCACACACCGCTACTATGCAGCAGCGCGCTTTCTCCGTGGTTGGACCCACAATTTGGAATGGGCTTCCTCCTGAGCTGCGGTCTCTTCCTCGTAACTCATTCAGCGCTTTCTTCTCTGCTCTAAAGACTGTTCTCTTTCGTCGGGATTGGGCTAGGAGCGCCTCTGAGTAGCTTCCTCGAAGGGGCGCTATATAAATGATTGATTGATTGATGTATAGGGCCAGGTGGATGGCCAAGGCCATCTATTCTCACAAAGTATTCCTTTAACGATCTCAATTGCGAATTACCTTCTGGAAAAAAATTTGCTACGTTCCCTTAACCTGTTCATCTGCTTTAATTATCTCAGATCATGGTTCACAGCTTCACACTCTACTCTAAAGGCACTTTCCGTCATGCTTGTTACCTCAGTGAGGATTTGGTCGATTTCTGTTTTTCGATGACTGCATTGTTGCTGCTTCCAAGGCCTTGTTGGTGCAAACAATGAGAACCAAAGTTGGTGTTGGCATTCCATCCAAATGTCTACAAATTACTGTACACACAGCTTCATGTAGTCGGGAGCACCTCTGAGTAGTACTCCTTGAAGAGGCGCTATATAAATGCCCGTTATGAATGAATGAATGAATGTACTCTTGAGATTTTGTGACTTCAAACATGATGAATACTGTGCATACCATTGATTGGCTGGAGAAAGATCCAACTTCGTGGAAACAGGACAGCATCTTGTAGCGACATGGTCACGTTACGGCGCTATAGAAATTGTCCGTGTTATTATTATTTTAATTATTTATTTGGAGCGTCATCAGAAAGGTTGAGTGTGGTGAATGATAGAGCAGAAAGGGGATTGGCACTGATCCAAGAATACAATCAAATACTGACCAAGGATGAAGGTCAAAAGCAGGCCTTGCTCCATGTGGTGTCCGAACATTGGAAAAAGTATCCGGACCCCAAGAAGTTAACGGTCACAAAAATGGACTAATAAATATTTTATTCTTGATAGAGTTCAATTATGCTTAAAAATACTCTTTAAGTATCGTGCCTTAAACCTAGCAATTGAAATTGAATTTAAAATTTACTTTCGGTTTCACAAAATACAAAAGAATATTGATAATATTATCACAATTGTGCTTACATTCCTTGTCTAAAATTTGGAAAACTTGTCATCTCATGTGGCACCCCTAAATGATGGAATATTTTTATAATATTTTGCACACTAGCTTAGTGTATCAAAAGGAACATAACTAGGGGCTGTCCCATCCATTTCCACAAAATAACGTCTTTGAGCACCACCCTAATATATATATATATATATATATATATATATATATATATATATATATATATATATATATATATATATATATATATATATATAGACTATAATGATCGGTCTTCCCGAAGGAACAGTTATCTTACTTTACCTTACCTTACCTTAACTTATCTTATCATACCATTACTTTACTGTAGAGATCACATCCTAACCTTCTCTTTCTAAAAATTCCTTTCTTTTGTAACCTTCTTTCTTGCTATGTTTCCTTGTATATCTGTGTCTGCTTGCGTGCCTCTCTTAGAGTCTACTTCTGTCCTACTCGTCCCCACCTCTGCTTTATGCATCTGCAGGGGACCTCATGTTTTCGTCAGTGTATGTACGAAAGAATTTGTCTAAGCTGTCAAATGCCGCCCTTCATTAACTCGAATAGCGGAACAAGACATTCAAACAAAGGCAAGTAACAAGTGATTGTCCTTATCAGCACATACTCGACAATCACAGAGGCAAGAACAATTATGTCGACAATCACAGAGATACATATAGACTACAAAGACATTGAAAATAAACCGATTCGTTTACATTATAGGCAGCAAAATGTCAACTGCAAAAGTAGATGATATGATGTATTGATCATATACAATACAAAACAACTATATTTTGATATTTCTCACAGTTCAGAAGTGTACACAGGACCAGGGGCGTCTACACCATAGAAACCTTGGAGCAAATGCTCCATCCAAGAAATAGGGGGAAGGGGAGATCTGTCAGTGTGTTTGCCACCATTTTAGGGGAAAGGAACGGGGAGGGGGAAGAAGAGGAGAAAGGGGCATTGCTCCAATGACATAGGGGGATAGACGCCCCTGCACAGGACCATACGATAGAACATCGACAGCACTGAGCAATTGTGCGTGAAGGACTTCCTCAAGGTCCCTACAGAGTAACCATCTGATTGGAGGCTCTAACCCATACTCTTCGCGTTGCAGGCCGAGCGCCCTAACCAATCGGCACCCGCGCTGCAACTACACGCCACACATGTACACGAAGGCATGTTTAAGACAGTTACCTTCAATGCTACTACATACAAAATCTTAAAAGCTTGTGGATTATATGTACATAAATTGCAATTTGTGCGTATGTGAATCTATATTCTAAGAACTGTCGATCGGCAGAATTGGAACAACGTTAGTACGTGGTTTAACGCAAGTTACCAATTCGAGACTTAGTGGAGGCAACTACGATGATGCCACGCAAAATTGTAATTGTAACTTCTATTGCGCCGGTGTCTAATGCACGATGCATCATACGATGGCGCACCAAAACCAACCCGTAATCAGGGCAATATCCAGAAGATGCGTTGACTCAGACATAAATATAGGTATTCAATTTACATAGTTGCAGTTATAGGATATTTGTGAGCGGTGACAATATTCTTTTTGCTGTAAGACGACACACTGACTTGGGTGAAGATCAGTTAACAGGGTGGTTGGTGTCGCCTTAGGGTTACAGTCCGGGCATGCAGGGAAAGTGAGTTCGATAGATGGCGTCTTCCGGTTTGTAGGCAGCGACCGGAAAGTACGTCATCGACCTCTGCCAGTCGCGTGAATCAAGGTACCCTGCAGGGTGACAGTAGGGAACCATGTACTGTTGGCCGTTCGAGGCCGAGAAGGACCTGGAAGGGGACGGGAACCCGGCGAAGGAAGCAGCCGCGTACGGAGAGTACATGGCCAACGCTGCAGCCGCGGCTGCAGCTGCAGCGCCCATCTCTGCCGGTCGACAGAGTCCTCCTACCTGCATGTCGGTCGCCTTCGCCGCTGAGTCCTGCAGATGCGGGTAGAAGGAGAACGGTAGGAGGGACCCGGCGGCGTGTGCTGTCGGGAGAAAAGCCCGGTCGCGGTCGACGGATAGATAGTGGTCGGTCGACTGGCCGCCGAGGAGTCCTGGCATCGGGAATGTGTAGCGGTCTTTGCGAGCGAGCGGTTTGAGCTTGCGTCTCGGACGGTACTTGTAGTCGGGGTGTTCCTTCATGTGCTGGGCTCGAAGTCGCTTCGCTTCGTCGATGAACGGGCGCTTGTGTTCGTCGGTGAGCAGCTTCCAGTCGACGCCCAGACGCTTCGATATCTCCGAGTTGTGCATCTTCGGGTTCTCCTGCGCCATCTTGCGGCGCTGTCCCCTCGACCAGACCATGAAGGCGTTCATTGGACGCTTCACGTGGTCCAGCGGCCGCGAGGGCGACGAACAGCTCAGGTTGACCGGCGAAGACATCGTACCCGACGGGAAGAAGGCTTTGGCCTCTGAAGAGACCTTGACGTTTTCCGTTAACCCTGAGGTAACGACCTTTTCACGTGGATCTCTCTACTGGCACACCCCCTTCTTTGTCCACTTCACCTTTGAATTATTTGCTATTTCTTAACGTGGGGTGACTATCTCTCTCTACTGATTCACCCATTCTTTGTCAACTTCAGCTTCAAACTTCTTCTTTCTTCGATAACTATGACCCTGGTCAAGTCTATGATGTTGCAAGTTCCCTTGGTGCAGCGACTGTTTGGTCACCAACTCTTAGGAGGACGAGGTAGAGCTTAAGCTATGATTTCTTATTTTAAAAATCAACTCTTAACCAAATAGCTTCGACGACTGATAGAAGTGATGACACTGCGCGTTTGACTAATAAATAATTGTCTGTTATAAATCTCGTCAAAGTTCAGCATTCATTATTCAGCCTTCTATTTCAAACAATTGTCGCACCTCTTTGATTTTCACGCTGGTCTAACGTCGCGCCTTATCCATTACACGCAGTCGACTTGTCGTCAGACACGGAACCGCGCTCACTTAAGGCGAGGCAGAGTCTGAAAAAGTCGAGCACGAAGTTCCGACTTGATTGTCGCAGGCAGCAGCAGTTTAGCATGCAGGCGACAGGCAGGAGACAACGACGACAGCAGATGCTGGCGTGGAAGCAGTTGACGCAGCAACCATAACGACACCACGCCCACACTGCACGGTGTTTCAATGCGCCGCGATGAGGGAGCCAGTGCGTAGGCAGCAAGGTCAGTTATCCATGCACAAATGATAATCAGCCAAACTGAACTAGTCTTTTGCCTTTTGAGACAATTTTGAACTAACCAGCATGCAAGAAATTCAAAGTAAACAATAGAAGCGTGCTATTTGAGATTGCGAATGCGGTTGCGTAGGTAATGGAATTCGCAGTTAGTATTTTCGATATCGATTAAATAACGAATACGATTAGAGTTATGATTAGCCTACGAATGCGATAGTTATTAATTCGGTGACTACTATAATATGGTATAGTTAGAATAACTAAGACTGTGATTGCGAATTTTTGATTGTGATAAATATTGTTATAATGACAATGCCTATCAATCACCAAGCATCAATCGATGGCGCTGAGCAACTGTGAGTGAAGGACTTGCTCGAGGTTCCTACACAGTAACCGTCTCAGTGGAGAAAGATCGAACCCATACTCTCCGCGTAACAAGGCGAGCGCTTTACTCCGGTAAAGTATTGCGCTGTCCTTCAATCGGCTACCGTGTTCTGTCTTAGATAGGCCTATGCTGCACGTTCCAGCAACGAGAACAAAACGTTTCGGATTTGCTTTACCATCTGTCTGAAACAGCCTACCATCAGGCATCATCAACCAGTTAATTAATCGATCGATTTAGAATGTACTTTGTTCTTTCTGCTTTTGTTTGGTTAGCTGCTGCTTAACTTAACGACACCCTGTCACAACAAAGATGATTAGCGTCGCCCCCTCTTTTCTCCAGGTTTGGGACCGGCGCTACTAGAGTACGAGGACTGGCGGAGTTCTTCCTGGCTTTCTTAACGCTACTCATCATTTAAACATCACAGCTTGCCGTCAATTTATATCGACTGCTTGCCTTTAAGGTACAATCAATTTATCTCCTGTCGGTCTTAGGACTGTATCCTATCACATCTCTAACCCCGAGATATCTACAGCGCCCAAGAATTAACAGAGTCGCAGAAACCAGCTTATTCGTAGGCGCTTAGTCAAAACTAAATCGGTAGCCAGGTAGGGTCAAAATTGGCCCCAGGTCTAAATCTAGAGGGGTCAGACAGGCAGCCTTCGATTTACACAAATAGACCAAGGCCTACTTTGTCATATCGAAATTCCAGGCACTATATCTTAAACCAGTTCTATATAGCCTATGTGAAACAAGAGGGAATTTCATATCGAGCTATGTATGACATGTATGTCCTACTCAAACGAGAACTGCAATAATTAAAAACTTTTAATACATGCAGTCAAACTGTGTCTACGTGACAATAAAAAAAGACAATAGTTTAAAGTTAAACCCTATCATGTATTGAAATGAGATTTAAAGCAAACTTTAAAACATTCCCGATATATCCTACTGTACGAGAACTGCAACACTGAAAAACTTTTAATGCGTTTACTGAAATATCTCTGCTTGACAATGACTGTATCAAAATAAGAGATCGTAGTTTCAACCGTATTACATGTTCATGTACTTAAAATTAAAACTAAAGCGAACTTTAAAAGATTCCCATGACAAAAAACTGAACAAGAAGTTTTTGCTAAAGTTTCCGAAAATGGGAGCTAAAACTTATCCTAGAAGTATCATTAGGTCATAAGGTGATAAGAATATCTCATTTCTGGTTCAGGTAAAGTGTTGCGCTGTCCTTCTGATGGGAAGTGAGATGGTTGTATTCTCACTCTATTTCCATTGACCCCTTGTGGTTTGGTTCTGCCTCCAACGCTCCTTCCTTCTAATCAAGACTTCTCTCATCCTCCTTCTTATCCCTCGGCTCATTTCACCACAACGACAAAATACACAACACAAAATAACACACACACACAGACACACACACAAACACACAACACCTACACACACACACACACACCTACACACACACACACCTACACACACACACCTACACACACACACCTACACACACACACACACACACCTACACACACACACGCTATGGGCTTACGGGGTTTCACGCCACGCCAGGGGCCCCCCTGCCAAACAAAGAGCTTACGGGGTTTAACGCCACGCCAGAGGCTCAGCAGGGTCACACACACACCCACACCCACCCACCCACACACACACACACCCACCCACATACACACACACACACACTCAAACACACACACACACACCAACGACATAGAGCCATAGTGCAACCGTAACATGCATCAGAATCCATTCCCTCGCCCCTCAGGCAGATACCGTCCCATCGCCCCTCATACAGAAAATATCACCACATTCCCCTAAGGCAGAAATATACAATTCCATCGCTCCTTAGGCAGAAAACTCGTCGCCAGCAAATGCACAGGCACCTGTAGAAACACAGAAAAAACACGACGGTTATTATTACACGTTACGACAGATAAATAGTATCATTATAGGAAAGAATAAAGTACAAGATCCTCCTGTTGGGACGGAACTCGTTTGTCGGCTATTTGATGTTGTCGGTAGCGCGCTGGATATTTAATCCAACGATCGCGTGTCAGCGCTTGCCTTCACGAGTAGGTTAGAGAGGTAGGATAGAGATTAAATAAAGGTCAATAGTTATTGAAAAGAAATGGGGCGGTTTAGGTTTGGTGGTTGAACGAGGGGATGTGGAATTGGGTCCCCGCTCTCAATAAAATACTTAATTACTCGCTCTATGTACAAAGCTAGATATGGCTAACAGCCTAGACCAGTGTTCCTAGTATGAACTAGTTAGATGTGCAAGCAAGTCACCAAACAGTCGAATAGGCTGCGCGATTGTAGAAGCGATGTTCGAAAAGTGACAATGGAAAAGTTCTTTGACCCAGATAGTTTACCGCCAGAAGTCCGCATTAAGCGTTAAATTCTATAGCCTCCCTATTGTGTAGAGAGGGTCAAACCCTGCCACTGGTAATGCCAGTCTCAAGCCTGGAAAAAGGAAGAGGGCGACGCTAATCTTCGTTGTTAGGACACAGCGTCGTAAAGCAACGAACCAACCAGAGTAAAGCAGAAGCGTCAGAGTCCATCCAATGGATATCAGCTTACTCGGGTTCCAGTTAAAAACAACGATAACTGCTTTTGCAACATTAGTCGGGTCAATATACGATTTGACCCTAAAAAAACTGCAAGAAAACGTTTTATGCTGATTTTCGGGTGCATTTGGTCTGGAGATGAACATACTAAAAGTTTACCGAAATCGGACCACGGGAAAAGGTCAAATTTTGGCGCCAAAAAAAGATGGCCGCCAATGAGGAATGAATGACTCAAATGTACACAACTTCCTTAAATTGACAGAAGCAAATCATGTAAAAATTTGCTAACAGGTGTTTCTAGACTAATTTGACCCTGCTGAAAACGAAAATCGCGGTTAGCAAGCTGGAGTTTTAGCGGTTGCATGGAAAAACAAGATGGCGGACAAAATGGTGGCCAAATATCTTCGAATCAATCAATCAATTAGACATTTATATAGCGCGCTCTTCAAGGCAACTATTCAGAGGCGCTCCCAGCCCAACCTCGACGAAACAGAACAGCCTTAAGAGCAGAGAAGAAAGAGGTGGATGAGTCTCGAGGGAGAGACCGCAGTCCAACAGGAAGGCCATTCCAGATAGTGGGACCGGCAACGGAGAATGCTCGCTGTTGCATGGTTGCAGTGCGAGCGAAAGGAACATGTAAGTCACCGCGGGCGGTGGAACGGAGTGAACGGCGACCAAGAAGTGCGGACGCTGGAAAACAAAGCTCACGTAGATAGAAAGGAGCGCGGCCAAGCTGACACTGCCAGACAATAGAAGCAACCCGGTATACAATGCGTTGCGAAAAAGGAAGCCAGTGGAGGACGTCACGCATGTAGTCAGACACGTGACCAAACTTAGGGATGCGCCCAACGAGGCGCGCAGCAGAGCGTAGAACGCGTTCAAGGCAATGCAGTCGAGTGTGAGGGAGACCAATATAGAATGGCTGTAAGTAAGGTCGTGTACGTGATGGAAACGTGATTTTAGAGTCTAAATTAACATTTTCGGGGTCAAGGAATGCGATGGAAGTAAAGACACATATGTAGCACTGCCAGAAAACAAAATGGCGGACAAAATGGCTGCCAAGTATCTTCGAATGGCTGTAAGTAAGGTCATGTATATGATGGAAACATGATTTTAGAGTCTAAATTAACATTTTCGGGGTCAAGGAATGCGATGGAACTGAAGACACATACGTAGCACTGCCAAAAAACAAGATGGCGGACAAAATGGCGGACAAGTTTTTTCGAATGGCTGTAAGTGAAGTCATGTATGTGATGGAAACATGATTTTAGAGTCCAAATTATAATTTTCGTGGTCAAGAAATGCGAAGGAACTAAAGACACATATGTAGCACTGCCAAAGAACAAAGTGGCAGAATTACTATCCAGAGGCGCTCTTAGCACATAAGCCCCGGGGAAAAAGAAATGTCTTTAGGAAACGCGAGACCGATGAGGGCCTGGTTGAGCAACATAAAAACAGAACAAAACGTCTTTGGTCCTCAATCTCCGGCCCATTGGGACAGGGTACGCGCTCTGTGGGTCCACCTGCTTTTTCTACTGAGGATTTTCCCCAGATGATGACTTGGAAGATTGCTGTTTCCATCACATACATGACCTTACTTACAGCCATTCGAAGATACTTGGCAGCCATTTTGTCCGCCATCTTGTTTTTCCATGCAACCGCTAAAACTCCAGCTTGCTAACCGCGATTTTCGTTTTCAGCAGGGTCAAATTAGTCTAGAAACACCTGTTAGCAAATTTTTACATGATTTGCTTCTGTCAATTTAAGGAAGTTGTGTACATTTGAGTCATTCATTCCTCATTGGCGGCCATCTTTTTTTGGCGCCAAAATTTGACCTTTCCCGTGGTCCGATTTCGGTAAACTTTTAGTATGTTCATCTCCAGACCAAATGCACCCGAAAATCAGCATAAAACGTTTTCTTGCAGTTTTTTGGGGGTTCACCAAATTTTTTTCATACTTTGACCCTACTACATCTGGGAATCAAAATAATGATCCCCAGTATATGGAGATTACTATTAAATCTTCACGTATTCTGTCTGTATATGTCTGTCAGTCTGTACGATGTGTGTGTATGCATGCGTTTATGTATATATTGTATATATGTATGTATGTATGTATTATGTATGTATGTATGTATGATTGTATGTATGTATGTATGTATACATAATTACATATATAGGCCTATGCATGTATGCACATATGTATACGTACGTATGATTTCGAACTCCAGTTCAAGTAGGATTTCGATCTCTTGTTGGGTAGATTTCAATCTCTAGTTTGAGAAAGATTTCGATGTCTTGATGTTGTAGTTTTCGATCTCTAGTTTGAGTAGGATTTCGATGTCTTGGCGGTGTAGATTTCGATCTCTAGTTTGAGTAGGATTTCGACGTCTTGGGGGTGTAGATTTCGATCTCTAGTTTGAGTAGGATTTCGATGTCTTGGTGGTGTAGATTTCAATCTCTAGTTTGAGAAAGATTTCGATGTCTTGATGTTGTAGTTTTCGATCTCTAGTTTGAGTAGGATTTCGATGTCTTGGCGGTGTAGATTTCGATCTCTAGTTTGAGTAGGATTTCGACGTCTTGGGGGTGTAGATTTCGATCTCTAGTTTGAGTAGGATTTCGATGTCTTGGTGGTGTAGATTTCGATCTCTAGTTTGAGTAGGATTTCGACGTCTTGGGGGTGTAGATTTCGATCTGCAGTTTGAGTAGGATTTCGATCTCTTGGTGGTGTAGATTTCGATCTGCAGTTTGAGTAGGATTTCGATGTCTTGGTGGTGTAGATTTCGATCTGCAGTTTGAGTAGGATTTCGATGTCTTGGTGGTGTAGATTTCGATCTCTAGTTTGAGTAGGATTTCGACGTCTTGGGGGTGTAGATTTCGATCTGCAGTTTGAGTAGGATTTCGATCTCTTGGTGGTGTAGATTTCGATCTGCAGTTTGAGTAGGATTTCGATCTCTTGGTGGTGTAGATTTCGATCTGCAGTTTGAGTAGGATTTCGATGTCTTGGTGATGTAGATTTCGATCTGCAGTTTGAGTAGGATTTCGATGTCTTGGTGGTGTAGATTTCGATCTGCAGTTTGAGTCGGATTTCGATGTCCATTTTGATTAGTATTTCGATCTCTTGGTGGTGTAGATTTCGATCTGTAGTTTGAGAAAGGATTTCGGCGTCTCTCTAAGAAGACTAATTAGCGCACGCTAAGAGAAAACTCGTAGACAGTAGAGAACAAGGAGATACTGACATCATTGGCAAAGGGAATCGTTTATTGGAAATGACGTCACTTTGATTACTTCTGAGATATCGTTTAAAGAGTGCAATTGATTCATCAAGTACTTTAGGCCTATAGGCCTATCGATAATATGAATAATTAAAATAATTTCCTTATATGCAAATTTGTCTGTCGGAGGACGCTACGTCACAAACGGCTTCTGTTATATTGTGAAACATAAACCGGTTGTCTTGACGACGGCAGTCTTGACGACGGCGATAACCAACGATACATATAGGCCTATAATATGACGTCATAATATGACGGGCAAATACTCTAACACTATATACTGCCGTCATAATTATGACGGGAAAATACACTAGTTAAAATAATAAGCAGCCTAACGGTATCGGTAATAATTAAATTAGCACTCAAATTATGAAATTAATTCGGTTAAGTGATATTGCGAGAGCTATTTCTGCGGGACCATTTCCGGAATTTGCAAATTTTATAGCGCCTTCATTCTTTCGTTCGTTCAATTCACTCATTATTTTTTATATCTACTGAGGTGTGAAGCCTTGGATCAAAGACAACAATCTCTAGCGTTGATTAAAAGGTGCAGTTGGTCAATAAGAAGACGCAGGTCTAGCGAAGGACATTACTGGCTGACTGTTCAACCATAAACGTATTTTTCGAGGGTAGGGGAGACTGGGGAAGAAAGTAACACGGGTTGAATGTAACAAGCATCGGAGCGCCGTTACTGGAGAGCAGGGAACCAGTGAATGCGATTGGAAACGCAACACGTCCTCTATTCATCTTTCTTAGAGCTAATTTTTATGACCATTTCATTAGAGATGGCCCAGTCTGGTGTGCTGGTGCAGCCAGTAAGTCAGGTTAGATGAAGGAGAGTTTTGTCAGTTTATGATTTTCACCTTGTGAAATATTATTGTAAAGCCTCAAACGAAAGACCTGTGCTATTGCTGTTGGACAATCATCACTCGTGACATATCTCTGTCGATGCTATAGACAATGCTAAAGAAAATGATATCGTTATACTGTCTTTTCCACCGCATTTCCTCCCATAAACTCCAGCCCTTTGACCCAATATCGTTACAACATACCCCTGCTCATGTTACAAGTCACCCCGACACTGGGGTAACATGTGACACCCGTCGATGCTCACTATTTTGATAGTCTCGGCTATATATGTTTCACTTAATACTTTTCCATTATATAACCAACATGTTAGGCCATAGTTTGATGCAAAAAGATTACAGTTTTTCTTGTTGTAAATGCCCCAAAACTTGTGAAATTCGAAATTTGTTACTTTCATCCCAAGTCTCCCCCTACGGGGGACCCAAACCACCCAATTTTTGGAGTGGAGGGTACCGTACTACCCGCTTTTCATATCCAGAAGAAACGATGCTCATTATGTTTTTTTTCTCGGAGGAAGGCCTTCGTTTGAACCCTTAAGTCTTTAAACAAGTGCCGAACATAATTT
>OY744617.1:24248688-24321188 GCA_963556255.1 Allolobophora icterica
GCAACGGTTACGGTGGATGATGCTTAGAATTGGACGGCTAAACAGGCAAGAGACAGAGGAGGATCAGGATAGGATCTGTGGAAGAGGAATATTTTCATTTTCGAATGAAAGACCAGAAAAAGGCTTTTGATCTTGCGTGGCCGCATGGCGCTGTCCATAAAGCTATGGTCTGTCTGGTATGGTATCTGGGAATTTATAAACCGCCTGTCACAGTGCGAACTATTAAGAGGCGTTCTATTCAGAGAGAGAGAGAGAGAGAGAGAGAGAGAGAGAGAGAGAGAGAGAGAGAGAGAGGAGAGAGAGAGAGAGAGAGAGAGAGAGAGAGAGAGAGAGAGAGAGAGAGAGAGAGAGAGAGAGAGAGAGAGAGAGAGAGAGAGCCGAGCAAGTGTAGGGTCCCACGCAGTACCCAGGGAGCAGTGTTAAAAAGGGATGGGCCCACGACGGGTGACATGTGTAGCAGAGTTAAGCAAGACTGGGTGCGGATGGGTTTAATTAGTCTTTCGTGACTTATAGTCATCCATTCTTTCAGGAACAGTAAACCAGTACCAGCGCGATATGAGAGGTAAGTGTTATGCATTTGGATTACATAATTTGGTCGTGCATGTTCGGCACCGAAGAGTCTGCACAGAAATCAATAAATAAATGCGTAACCATGACATTTTCTGCCTTACAACATGCAGTTAATTTGCGTATATATACCTCAGTCTCCTTACCTGGCCTTAACTTGTGGACGTTCGGCGTCACTGCGTCTGTCTTTGCCCGCTGTCGCAGAGACTTTTCTTGATGTCTGACTCTCCTTCGATTCCCGTTTACTCTCTGACAGTGCTTGGAGCGGTTTGTACCTTTTATACCCAGTTTCGGTTAAACGCGGGGTGGAAGAGATTGCGAAATACCCCTACTCTCTCTATGATCTATGGATATTTTATTCGAAGCTGCAGGAATAGGTACGGGAGGGGCTTTGAAGATAGAAGCAGTTGTTTCCTTGGGTTGAACTACAGAGCCGGGGGCTTTGACGCTTGCAAATGTAGGGCTTGTCTCGCTATATTATTTTTTAGGGTTGCGGTACTGCGTGGGGTGGAAGAGATGGCGAAATACCCCTATTCTCTTTTTGATCTATGGATATTTTATTCGAAGCAGCAGGAATAGGTACGGGAGGGGCTTTAGGGATAGAAGCAGGAATGGATTGTCGGAGGGTACCTCAGCAGACAACTGGAGCGGGGTCTTTGATAATTTAAGAGAGCGTGTTGGTGACGTTACGCTGCCGTTCTTCGCCGGGATCGTGACCGAACCTGTTACGAACAATGAAACACTACACTTAACAGGTTTATTATTATGCTCATTCGCACGATACAACAGCAACAACAGTTGCGCTTATCGTAGCCAAACTATTCTGCTAAAACAGAGGGGACACGTGCTCCAGGTCACATTGTTACTAATGCATACTATGCAGTATGCACTACTGATGCATGCCATGCAGTATGCATTAGTAACAAAGTGTATACTATATACAGAATGTATTAGTAACAGTGTATATTTTAATGCATTCTGTTTCTCTCTTCTGAAACGAGTTCATATGAAAAATAGTGACAAGCATAAAGTCATCAGGTCAAATGCGCAATCCCATCATTAACTGAAATTATAGTTTATGTATAATAAGCTTATGCTGTGAAACTAGTTATAATAAGAAAACAGACAAACAATGAAACAGTGAAGGCCTGCTGAGGCATGTGCTTCTGTAAAAAAATCTTTTTCAATCAATCAATCAATCAATTAGACATTTATATAGCGCGCTCTTCAAGGCAACTATTCAGAGGCGAATGTGATGATCGAGGATCTAGATCATACCTTCCTTTGGTTTTCCATCTCTCCCATTTACTAATCCCTAGCACCATAATGCAATAGAAATTTAACAGCGGTGTGAGACACGATTGAATTTGTTGGTCCCCACTCGCTGGAGGCGGATCAGCTTTTAAAATCAGCTGTGTATTATCACAAGTCGATTCCTCTGTTTTACGTTCTACGGCTAGGCGTTTGATAATAATTCTGCATGCAAGTGGCAACAAAAGGAGAATGTAAATTGTTAGGGTAGACAACTAAATTTCCAGAAAAGTGAGAAAACTCGTAAAATATTTCCGTGCATTTATACCCAACCCTATAGTCAGAGGCGTCTACACCATAGAAACCCTGGAGCAAATGCTCCATCCAAGAAATAGGGGTGGGGGTCTGTCAGTGTGTGTGCCACCATTTTGGGGGGAGGGGAGGAACGGGGAGGGGTAGAAGAGGAGGAAGAAAATGGACGTTGCTCCAATGACTTATGGGGGGATAGTCGCCTCTGCCTATAGTCATGCGCTACCCATTCAATACCTTTCACCTTCTTTCTGACCTACATTTTCTTCGGTATAGGGTCTGAAGAAAACTGATTTACTGAATTCATTATGTAATTTCATTTGCATTATGCAAAACTAATTTTAAACTTTCTAAAAATCCATTTAACTTAGACCTCACAACCAAAATGTTACGGTCCAAGTCTCTATAAAGATTTTAGGCCCTTGGCCTTTCAACTTTAAATTCGAATCCGCGGCAGTAGACTCGATGCCTACTCAAGCCATGTTAACTGTGATGAAGGTCGTCCTTTCATTGGGAGCTTCTCTCTGTCTCCTTTTGTTTTCCGCGAACGCTTGAAGACCGTACTTTTGCCACTAGTTCCGGAACACTGGGTCGGGAGCGCCTGTGATGAGTTCGCGTTGTAGTTGCGCTTTATAAGTTTCCAATTACATTTACAGTGGTCTTATTATAGGAAGCGTAACGTATTGACTTACCTCATTGTTTATTAAACTATCTAAATGTTCTATTTTCAGAATAGTTTTATTTTCAATTACCTTGTTACTTGTTCCTTCGCTGCTTTGATCACTTTTTGACAGCTTTCGCACAACAGTTTTCGGTAATGTGTATGGTGAGGTAACGATTCGAGGGGTATTTTGGGGACAAGCTGTAGCTGTCAACCAGTTCCAAATGTCTTCGAGTTTGTTTCTTAAGTATGTACCAAAGCGAGCTAACATTTCCAGAAACATTTTTGCTGCATTTTTAAATCCTGGATAGATGTTATTACGATTTGGTCTTGTTGCGGTTCACTGTGACGTGTCTGTTGTCATGGTAACAATGATGTCTGACAAAAAATATAATTATACCACGACGAAGAGTTTTTAGAAAGGCGTTAGAATTCTATGTATGTACATGTATGTATGTATGTATGTATGTATGTATGTATGTATGTATGTATGTATGTATGTATGTATGTATGTATGTATGTATGTATGTATGTATGTATGTATGTATGTATGTATGTATGTATGTATGTATGTATGTATGTATGTATGTATGTATGTATGTATGTATGTATGTATGTATGTATGTATGTATGTATGTATGTATGTATGTATGTATGTATGTATGTATGTATGTATGTATGTATGTAATGCATGCATGTGTGTATGTATCTGGACACCAGTTATAGCGCCTTTAAGATACCTAAAGAAAACGCTGTCTTCGCAAAATTAAATGATGATGAAATCATTACGAATAAAAAGTCTCGGTGTAAGCGTGTACTCTTACAACTATGTAAACAAGCTGACACCCGGGTGTTTTCCGATGTCTTGGGCTGTCCAAAGAATGTTTTGCATGGGTTCTTACCTCCAAGAAATAAAACTGTATATACTCTTCGGCCAACTGTGTTTACCCAAGGCTGATATAGGAGAAAGACTTTCTGGGTAATGATGTTATATTTGAATTAAACCGGAAAATGTAACATGCAAACCGCTAATTTACATGTATTGTACACCAGAGTCCGTTTTGTCATCTGGTTAAAATAAAGAATGTATTTACTTACTTACTTACTTCTTGAAGCAAGAGGTTTTCAGCTCATCAGTGTCAAACTCCATTTGACTAAGCGATTCTGTCAACCAACAACCGAAAACTGCGCAGTTTATGAGAACAGTCACCACAAGCGAGCTCGCACAGACACGCCGAGCCCATCCGGCAGATTGTCATCTAAAGCTGATAATTAGATACAGTGTTTGGAGTTCCTGAACTTCTCAGTGTTGAAGAAGAGTAGCCACGACAGCGGAGGAGAGTCGCAGTCATGTCATGTCATGTCGCCGTCGTCGTCGCTTTCCGATGGTAGGCTACAGGAATGGGTCAACATTGTCCAACGTTTCCTGTCTCGTATTGCAACCATCAGGCTGGTACCAGATAGTCCACTCCATTCCATAATGTTGTCCCTCCAAATATTCTTGGTACCGCGGTTGTGAACCCCATCTACAAGACTCATCATCAGGCTGCCTTCGATGTTGTTCTTTTTTTGAGTCGCAGTACAAGAACCAAAACACCGAGCAGTCCCTCGCATATGGTAGAAGAAGCTTCTCGGCCTCTCTTTGCCTCTTTTCCGCAAACGCTTAAAGACATGGTCAGTTGGTCATTTTAGGTCGGTAGCGCCTCTGTGGAGCCTCTCTTGAAGTGGCGCTATATAAATTTGCAGTTACCATTACCCGATGTATCTTCTGGTTAAATACTTCCGAGACCTTGATTTCGACAACGTAAAATGCAGGCGTATCGCACAACCTCTGATCTTCTCGTTGTCAAGAAATCAGTCCGAATTCCGCGACCTTGCAGTAGGTTGGCCCTCACCTTGAATTCTGATTTGCTCAGCTGGCTTCTGAATCGTATAGTAAACGGTCAGCTTTTGACTTTTCCGAAAGCGCACTGTAAGTAAGTAAGTAAGTATATCCTTTACTGAACTAACTGCTAACCGCACCTTGGTGTGAATGAAAGTTTTACATGACAAGTTTGATTTTGTCTTTATGTATGCAGTCAAACTAGTTTTCTTTAACGGCACCAGCGAAGTAAATCTTTTCGGAGCGACCCCTTTGCCTCACACAGATCCTGCACATTCGCTTCCCCTTACTGGGATTCAGACCACCTTACAAACTTCAAGGTTACCTTGAAGTTTGTATGACAAGGTAGACTCATTTCGTTGTGGCGTTTATGTCGTTCCCCGAGTTTTGCACCCCTTTTATCTTTATCCTTCCTCAATGCACGAAAGTCTAGAGATTAGCGTGCTGTACTGTCAGTCGAGAGATCGGGGTTCAAATCCCCACCAGGGTAGAAATTTGTGTCGAGATTTCTGCTCCACCTGCGTCCCCTAGCCAACTTAGCTACAATAAGTACACTGTCGGTGGGAAAATGAGACGGTGAGGGAAAGGATTCGCCACCCGCCCTCTTATGCCGAGGCTAAGAAAATGAAGTCGCTAACACTTCATACCCATGGCTGCCCCAGGGTTAGCTTAGGGGAACTGCTCTTCTTCTTCTCTTCTGCTTCTTTCGCAATATGTTGTCATTTCGTATCGCGATCCCATAACAGGATGGGTCCGCCTCCAGAATTCGGATCCCTTGAGGCGTATCTGAAGAAGAAAGTGGGTGTTTAGTCTACGACTCATCTGGGAACGCATTGACTTTTTTCTCAAATGGCACCAATAATGTCAGCTTACACATATACCGTTACACCTGTTTAGCGGTCTTGTCCGAGCTTAACACAATCTCCTCGACCATCTGTAGAGCGCAACGATCAATGAGACAGACTAATTTTACACAGACCTGTAATATCACGAATGGATCCTTCCTCGAGTCCCGTTCACCCTTAACCTCTCACTATCTGAACCCAGACCATCACGTGATGAAACAACAGGATAGGCCTCAACTCTGTCGGATGAGTGGAGCCAGTTCAGAACCGAACAGTATTTGATTCGACTGCGACTCAGGAGCGCAAGGATTTTTACTTTTTTTCTGACTGCCATCTCGTCCATAAATCAACTGGTAGTCGGGTTAATATACGAAAAAAACACCTAACCCCAAGAAATTGATAGAAAAGGTTTCTCAATTGATCTTGTTACCATTTGGCATGCTTATTAACATAGTAAAAGTCTGCTCTATTCTGACAATTCGAAAAGGGTTAATTTCAAGATGGCGTCCAAGATGGCTGCCGGAACTAAAATTGTATATATTCAACCTAGAAAAGGTGCCTTTGGTGTCTAACCGTAGGGTTTATTGCTTAGCGTTCAGTTAAAATAACTTTAATCACTTAATGCAGTACTGTCCAACCTTTCTGACCCCATCGGGCCACCGAAACAATTATTCTTGAAGCCGAAGGCCGCACCAGTAAACTCAAAAGCAACGACTAAAATTTATTGAAAATTACTAACTGTATTAAAATTTATTATGACAATAATTATGTAATAATCAGTGAATAATAGCATGTATGTAATGCATGCCTTATAATAGTTCAGTGCCAAAAACTATATCAACAAACGTTCAAGCACGTTTTTAGTGTGATATTTGGCTTTGAATTGTGCTTGGAAATTTTGTATTTGCGGTTGATATTCATCTCCGGCGGGCCATTTAAAATCAGCTCGCGGGCCGCAAAGCGACGAAGAACAATACGTCTCTGCCAATTAGCCTTTATGCGACATACAGTAGGCCTACTATTATGATAATTTAGACTTATCTACGACTCCTCTTAAATGCAGGCCCAGACATAGCTATGCAGTCCGATTTACCATAGGACCTGTATGTCTGCGGCATAAGAGTCATGTGGTATGTAATGTTGGACTGCAGTATGACTTATGTGAAATAAGACTCCTTGAACGCAAGCTTTAACATATCTAGAGGCCAATATGGCCTGCTCGAAAATGGCAGTATGGCGTAAAACAACAAAACATTCTTAACCAAATTCGGGTTTAATTGAAACTGACTTTGTTCATTTTTAACCCTCGAGCGCCCAATGAATTTTTTGGTACACGAATGCCGAAGTGGGGATCCGACCGGATCCCAGTGTTTTCATTGTGATATCTAGAGAAGGAATTGGAATATTGTTATAATCCAAATTAAATTTTCAATCGACTGATGCATAGTATTTCACAATACTATGCCTGGTGAAACTTTATTTGAACTTTAATACTCGTTTGTAGTAGTTTGCAATTTCAGAACTTTTCACAGGTATTCAAATGTAGGCTACGGATGTAGATTTGACCTGTATAACCTCAAATAGGCCGCAGACACTACAATAGATCAAACTGTATTATACTCAGCGTTGAATTCGCCGTCCAACGATGCCTAATAACGTGCGTTGACCAAATTATTTCTGGGCTGGTAAACCATATGCCAGTATGACCATCAGCCCTATATCTTGCGGTGTCCTTTGTATAGGCTATGGTTGTGGGGTACAGGGTGGGAGAATAATCACGCAAAATATATCATACAAATTGATGGCTTTAGGATGTCCTGAAACACGCCTCTGAGCGCCTCTGAGTAGAGCCCTTGAAGAGGCGCTATATAAATTCTATGATTGATTGATTGATTGATTGATTGATTGATTGATTGATTGATTGATTGAAACCATTTTTACAATATCATAGTCGTTCTAAAGTTATCCGTGGAAAAGCGGGTCTGGGTCCAGTCGGGACCCCCTCTGGGGCATTCGAGGGTTAAAGCAACTCGTTTTCGGAAAAAGACGTGTTACATCTATGTCCTTGCTCTTGTTCTTTTGCTGTTGTTGAGTCATATTTATGTTAAGGCAGACCAATACATCATTAGGCTTCTTCCCATGTTTAGCTTTAAAAAATTTGATCATCATTTCATATTTAATTTCCTTGCGAAACTGTTTTCGTAGGTGTATTTGTTCCATTTAGAGATTACTAATTTTTGAAGTATAACATAATAAAACCAGGCTATCTGTTTAATGTTTTGTAAAATATCAAGGGTGAAAATTGTCGGGAGGCGTTGGGGGTTGAATCCCCTAGTCTTTTTTATAACCCCAGTTAAGATTTCATTACACACCCAGGGGTCGTTTCCAATCCCTCCCCCAGTTGTGCTAGTGTGATTATATTGTGCATATATTTTAGCATTTTCTTTCACAATTCACTTTGTGGGTTACTAATAAATTAATACTCTGGTTAATTGTGAGATTTGTGACCATGTGAATTGTATACTGATAAATTTGATGATGTCATCACTTAAAGAAGCTTAAGCCTTCGATTGCATCTTTGAATTTTCTTAGTTGGCAAAACACGGATAAAATATTCAACTCCACATGGATCAAACTCATTAAAGTCTGAGCCCCCAGTTTTCTTCTACAATTCTCACACTGAAAGCATCCAACTTTTGCCTCGTAACTTATCTTCTATGTACCGTGTGTCGAGAACGACCTTTGAAAACTGCACAGATAGGCCTAACGAAAATTCTTTTGCATGTGAGATTTTTTAATATCAGGAAAAAGACGATTGAATCTCGTAAATTTTAAACACGTTGGGTTCAATGTCATTTTGAGGTGAGCGGATATTTCAGGAATGTAGCTTATAATTATACAGAAAAAAACATTTCCATAAGTCTGTTATATCTTTCTTATTCCACGTGCGAAGGTTACGTTACCCCTCACTCGCGCTTCTAGATATTTCGTATTTAAGCGCCTTTGAGAGATTTTAAAGGCGCTCTAGGCCTATTATTTTAACATACAACAGGAATGTAGCAAGCTATAATTGCGCTTTGTGCCAAGCGTAAATATAGCGCCCCCATATCAGGTTAGCCAATAACGAACAAATTTGTTACCTTGAATATAATATTATAAATTGTTCAAGCGACAATTTTTAAATAAGCATTATGTTC
The DNA here is from genome assembly GCA_963556255.1 of Allolobophora icterica. Classification (NCBI taxonomy): domain Eukaryota; kingdom Metazoa; phylum Annelida; class Clitellata; order Crassiclitellata; family Lumbricidae; genus Allolobophora; species Allolobophora icterica. Next base: position 24,257,401 of record OY744617.1, read on the forward strand.
AAACGATAATTTTTAAATTATAAGCCTGTACTGTCAGACAGCTGTCTATTAATATTATATATACAATTTTATTTGTTGTTACTTAATTTTATTACATTTATTTCATTTTATATGGATATTATATTTCAAGATAAGTAACTAGTTTAATAATTAAACCATTCCGTCTCAGAAGTTGCGCTCCTCTTGAGTTGCGCCCTGTTCCAAGGCACCGCTGGCACTGACATCCAACTACACATCCAATAAATTTACTCCTTATTACAGAGGCGGATTTAAATTCTACTGGTCCCAGGGCAATTTTTTACTTTTGCCGACCCCTAATATTTATATTCCAAAGTTTTAAATCTGACTAATATCATTATAATTTGGCCTAATTTTGTTGTCGTCTTGCTCGCATTTTGAATTTACATTTTAAGTTCTATTTTTAATTTTTTTTAAAGGTTTTTCCGCCCTCTCGAATGCGCAGCTCCTAAACCGTGACCTCGTTTGTCGCTATGGAACGACCGGCGTATACTTCATTCCTTTCTTGCATTTAAGTTGCTCTCGTTCAGTAAAAGCATGTGACACGCATCAACTATTGCCTGAAAAGAGTTCAGTTGTAGCTATATGAATGAAACATTGTCCATCACTTTTCACTTGAAGCAGCATTTAAATCTATCACCATTGTCTAGAAATCTCCATTAAGTACCAAAACAGATCAAGGTGCCCCAATCTCCCCTACAACTAAATGGCTTATCTCCAGTGTTTTTCTTATGGCGTTCTTGGAAATTGAACGCATTTTCTAGTTTTTATATTAATTTAAATAAATATCTGGTTCGCAAGCATTGTCTGCAGTCAAACTCAAACACAAACTCACCTTAGCTACGAGTGACAGCTGGTTCTGCTGCTGCTCCGATCATTCAGTGCAATGTCAAGATACATTGCACCGGAGCAGCGACAGAACTGAGTTGATGAACTTGATGAATAAAGAAATTATTAATGGGGCCTATTAATAAAACTCACATTATCTTTTTGAAGTCTTAAGCACTGAAATAATAGATAATTTTGTTAAAATTACAGCTTAAAATGCTACCATTGCAGTGTGGTAATTAAAAAAATTCTTTAAAATTGGGGAGGAGCTCATTATTATCAGTTTAAGTATATTTATTGAAGTCTTAAACCACTCCTATCAGCACCGAAATAATAGAGCAATTTTTTAAGATGACAGCTTAAAATACTACCATTAAAGTGTGGAAATTAAACAAATTCTTTAAAATTGGGGAGAGGCATATCCCCTCCCCAAACCCTCCCCTCTCGGCGTTTTGCGCCTCAACGACCGCCCGTCGGGCGCTCGTTCATCTCCCCACATTCCTTGATTCCCTCCCCAGCGGAGGGGGACTAGATTTAACATTGTACGCTGATACCTATCAGTTGAAGCGCCCAGTCAACCCTCATCCTAACGTCTACGTTGAGAGCAAGGAGCTCTGAACTATGAATTCTGTCCACGCGTTCTGAGGTAGCAGGAGCTATATAATCTTCTACCTGTGAAGTCTGTGTTCAGTAAGAGCACGGAGCTCTGTTTAAATACTCCTGTATGCGTCTGTGCAAGAAAGCGTGGATTGTCGAATTCTTTGCCATCAGGATGCAGCTAGAAAGGTGCTACATAAACGTACATTAAGCGTCTGACTCAAGGAAAGGATTTAACCAGATGTTCTGACAGTTCTGCGAGGAAGTTGAGCCTGCAAATCACCCATTAAACTGACTGTGTTCTTCTGTGTTTCGTTGTGAACGCTTGTACGGCAACTATATCGCATGTGCAATTATATTAAATCCTATTTTATAGAAACCTAGGCTGTGCATTCTTTAGTAAGCGCAGAATCATCCTTTATACAACAAGTCACAATATACATAGATGTCGTTAAAGGTCTAATAATTTAGGTTGCATATTATGTATAGGTATTGAAAGGAGCGATTATATGTATAGGTCTATACAAAGGTCTTTTTAGGCAGAGTCTAGGCATATTATTTGTAGTAGTCTAACAATTTATGTTTGAAAGGGGCCTACCATTATACACATCGTCAAAGGGGTTAATAACCCTAACACTTTTAGAAGACGAACAAATGAAGACGGCTAAATATGCATTTAATTATATAATTGGCTATGTGGTATGTGCAGATGATTCTTCGTCGTCGGCAATTTCCTATTTATGTCCAACCCGCAGAATCATCTCGAAAGCGGCTTAGCAGACGAAAGAGGCTTAGTATTTTAAGTCAGTTCGTCGTCGGCAATTTCCTATTTATGTCCAACCCGCAGAATCATCTCGAAAGCGGCTTAGCAGACGAAAGAGGCTTAGTATTTTAAGTCAGTTCGTCGTCGGCAATTTCCTATTTATGTCCAACCCGCAGAATCATCTCGAAAGCGGCTTAGCAGACGAAAGAGGCTTAGTATTTTAAGTCAGTTCGTCGTCGGCAATTTCCTATTTATGTCCAACCCGCAGAATCATCTCGAAAGCGGCTTAGCAGACGAAAGAGGCTTAGTATTTTAAGTCAGTTCGTCGTCGGCAATTTCCTATTTATGTCCAACCCGCAGAATCATCTCGAAAGCGGCTTAGCAGACGAAAGAGGCTTAGTATTTTAAGTCAGTTCGTCGTCGGCAATTTCCTATTTATGTCCAACCCGCAGAATCATCTCGAAAGCGGCTTAGCAGACGAAAGAGGCTCAGTATTTTAAGTCAGTTCGTCGTCGGCAATTTCCTATTTATGTCCAACCCGCAGAATCATCTCGAAAGCGGCTTAGCAGACGAAAGAGGCTTAGTATTTTAAGTCAGTTCGTCGTCGGCAATTTCCTATTTATGTCCAACCCGCAGAATCATCTCGAAAGCGGCTTAGCAGACGAAAGAGGCTTAGTATTTTAAGTCAGTTCGTCGTCGGCAATTTCCTATTTATGTCCAACCCGCAGAACCTTAATACGAATATACACACTTAGGGTAAAGTAGGGTAATTTCGGCACCTTAAGCAATTTCTTCAATATTTAAAATGCTATCACATCTGTAGGACACATTGAAGTTTCCACAGTCTGCTGCAACCCTCTGCTATGAAATGGCGCCTTCAAACTGTGAATCGTCTCTCACAAATTCCTGTTATAACATGCGAAGTGAAGGCATTCAAAAGCCGAAATTACCCACAGGGTAGGGTAATTTCGGCCTCAGGGTATTGTAATTTCGGCAGGGGTGACGAAATTAACCGATATGAAAAAAACCATACATTTGTGACTAGCTAAATTGAGCAGATAGGCATAAACTATGAATGTTTACCCATATGGGGGCATATTTACCAGCATTTGTTTACACTCTACAATCAGAGAGTGTAACACGCAATGCTATGTTTAGCTTATATTTATTAAAAATTCCCAAACTGTTCAAACATACCCGAGTCATAGTAGCCTAGTGCAAATGGACGGCGAGTGAAGGCCGTTGCCATCACTGCTGTCGAATATAATTCATTGCAATTCATCGATGTACCTGTCGACTTTAGATCTGTCAACTCCGATACTTTAATTCTGCATTGAAGTCGGCTCCTACCCATACGGATAACTCGCGATGGCTTTAATGAATCCAGCAAGCCAGTTACCGTCGTTAACTTGGTGCTCAATTCCATTAATTTCGCAATAACTGAACACTAGTTCTCTGACGACCTTCGGTGAGAGACCAAACAGTTTGTCGGACATGAAAATCAAAACTTCCGACAGCTCTTTCTGCTGATCGTCAGTTAAATGGTTGATCGACAGCACTGTCCACGCAAGCTCTTTTCAGATAGTCCTGAAGAGTTTGGCGTGGAATTCCAAGCTGTTTAGCGACCATTTTCTTTGGTCGCTCTTCAACAAGCACAGCCTTTAGGCTACTGCTAACCTAATGCATTGTTTGACCACTGAGCATATCGTCCACATATAGGCTTGGCTCAGTTATCTCACCCAATCATCCATTTTATCTGTGCAAATACTCATGCGTTTCAACTATGCAATGGATGCTGACATAATTAAAAAGTCTATTTAAACGTGGCCAACTGAAGTAAGACAGAATGGTAATTTCGGCACTACCCTAAAGCAAATTTCGGCAGTGCCGAAATTAGAAAAGAGTTCAGTGCCGAAATTACCTCATCGATAGGCATTATTCTGACCGTACATAGAAAAAATAATCGGTTGCTATACACTTTGTATTCGCTCAGGGTTCTGAAGAGCAATATTTAAATGTGGAGAAAAACCATTGCATTTATTTTTAAGAGCGATACTAAATTTTTAGCAACGATGTGTCTGAAGTGATATACAGTTAACAAAATGCCTCAAAACAAACATGACTCACCAATCGTTCTAAAAATGCGATTCTTACAAGGTTTTATAACTTTTTCTATATTATAGCGTCCAGACCTATGACGTCTCACCATACAGCTTTATTGCTGCACGATATTTTCTCGGCTACTCGGGGGTGCCGAAATTACCTCCATGCCGAAATTACCCCACTTTACCCTATATATCTCGATACATCCCTGATGAATACATGTTCCTGTGTACTTTGTTCGCGTTGGTGACGAACCCGATGATGACAACAAACTTCTTGCCCAGCGTTTCTCCTGTTTCAGTCAGCAGCTTTTTGACTGCTTTTACAGCTGCGTCCGGATCTACTGAAGCACGCGGGAAAGCGATGTCCATATCAGGTATTAGCAGGACTGAAGGACTGCGAAGCCTGGCCTGAATTTATTAAAATACCAGAGTATTAGAGTTATTTTATATAACTTAATATCAGAATCACTGTCACAAAATGCAAAATATCTATATGTACATGCATAATCATGCTTTTTACATGTCGTCTTTAGGAATGTAATAAAGCACTACAAATTTGAATAATTTTAAAACTTATATTAGGTGCTGCTATTGGCTTTGCTACTCTAAGTTTCACATACAGTTAGGAGGTTGTTGTATGTTTAAAGATATTATGCCTACCTCTTTATGAAAACATTTAACATAGCAGCATTCAACGGATATGCTACCGTAGCCCTATCACACGGCACCTGGTCGGTTTTGAGTCCTGGACTATATATCGAGGAGTGTGTGCTTTTTTAGGCTCCCAGACCGTTCTTTCTGTGTGGAGGCGCTGCATAAGTAATATAAGCATATTTGTTATTATTGAATGATACAGACGCTTGGATTGGCGCAGTCTGTTCAAAGAGGGACCATTATATAAATTCACAAGACGATAAGCAACAAAGCACCTGACAATATTTACATACAAAATAATTATGACTTTCTCATGAAATAGAATACACAGTGTCTCCACTGTCCAAGTAGGCACGATAAATATGAGACAATATAGATTAGCGTAAGTATAGCCCTTCATATACAGTGTCTTCATCGTCATAGAATTTTACATGAAATACCTCGAGGAAAGTGTCGTGAATTTCCTTTTCCATGTCAGCAGATCCGCTATCCAACCTGATTACCCTGACGTTTCCGCCAAAGACCTTTTTCACTTTGTTCGGGATACTGGTGAGATATCCAGCCACCAAATCTGGAAAAATTATAACCAGCATTATGGCGCTCGATACCATAGTGGTTAGCCTTTTGAACCCCCAACCGAGAGGTTGGGGGTTCAAATCCCGCCAGGGCAGAAATCTGTCCCACCTGCACCCCCTAGCAAACTCAGCTATAATGAGTACACTGGTCGTACACTGTCGGTGGGAAGATGAGACGGCGAGGGAGAGAACTGGCCACCTGCCCTCATATGCCCATGGCTACGTTTCAGGATAGCTTAAGGGACTGCTCTTATTCTAGCCCAGAATAGCTATGGCTATAGGTTCTTAACTACAACATCTACACACACACACACACACACACACACACACACACACACACACACACACACACACACACACAAATATTAGAGACACGAACGTCTATGTAAATAAATAAATATAGGGCCCATAAAGTTATTCATTCAGTTACTTACGTCTGGGTTTTTCAACTATCACTCCTTGTGTAGGCATTATATCCAAGCTGCCCATATCCTCTCTGGCTCCCAAATTCTTTCTCAGACTTTTTACCAATTGTTCGCTCAGCGTCTGAAAAGTAATGAATTCAGCAGTCATCAATCATCGCCTTTTACTTCTCAGTCTGTGAGTTTGGACTATGTTTAAAAACATCCTCCAACTCTTGGTATACTTGTTGCATTGTCTATGAATGTACCCTGTCATGGCGTGCTGGTGTCGTATAGAACCTCTGCGTCGTTCCCTTGAAGGGGCGCTATATAAATCCTCGAATGAATGAATGAATGGCATAAGATGCCGGTTGCTGTACTCAGTATGTCTGTGGAGTGGATGTAGCTGAAGCACTGATCTCCACAACATGTTGCGTGTGTGTGTGTTTCCTCTTACAGAAGATCATGGTCTGAAAATTCTGCGCATGCAGTTCTCCAATCCGCGTGATATCACATCACACCCCTAGGCCTTGGAGGATACTTTATACCGATTGTGTTTCTGTTTAACAACGCTGTGTTATAAAGCAGATGATTAGCGTCGTCCTCCTGTATATTCGAGCTCCGTACTCGCACCACCAAAGATCAGCGATGGCGCAGTTGCAATTCCCGAAATCCAATTAATCCAGTAGGCCCTACTTATGTAGCCTATACGCCTTGTATCTGATATATTATTACATATCATTTGCGAACACCTCATAACCGCTTCTTGAATGGCAGTCTAACTTGTTCTATCATAAGTGCGACTTAAGATAAACAGGGAATTTAATGCTCTGTATGCTATTCCAGACAGTCACGTTTCCAGAATTATGTAAGCGATGTCCGTATAGATGTATACATACGTTAAGCGTACTGGATTGTGGGAATCTGTGTATAGAGCATGCATGTTTGCGTCTGGAAATTGATTTTATGCTTGCTCGTAAATTTTCAACATATTAAAGCTAGGCCATTTCAGAGAAATCTGATGTCACAAATCTGTTAATGTGCGTTCCATTATTCGCTGCGTCAATGTTACATTTGTAGCCAGACTTTTGACACTTCCGTAAAAGTTGGAAAGGCCGGACAAATAGGGAGGATGGATACCAATCATTCTGTAATATAGATGTCCTTTCCTAATAACTCGCCTTACCTTAAACTGAATGGGTAAAGATAAAACTCTTGTTAACGAGACCCATGAAGAAGCGTCAGTGATGAGGAGTTTGAAATCTGAGAGCAAGTAAGGAACACAACTTCAGCGATACAAAGAAGTGATTGATATCTGTTGACCGTTTTTCTTACGCTGAGGTACCTCAAAGGAGGACAGTCAAGTAGCTAACTAAGAAAAAACTTTAGCGTCAAAATATGCTATTTCTTGGTCATCTTACCTTTGGCCGTGATGTACCGGCAGGAACTGCTCGACCTAGAAAATAAACAGAACTTTAATTCTTCGCAGTGGTTCATAGAATACGAAACACATCGAGCAAAGACAGCTATACTCTGACATTTAAGCTAATTATAAACAGTTAATTTTATTAGTTCCGTCTACTGAAGTCTTTCGTAATCTTTACGAATCTTGCTTTCGTTCACTTGAAACTATAATCGATTACTTTGGCGCCATCTGATCCTCCATGATCAAAGGGGGCCCGTAGAGTAATGGATAACACACTGGCGTGAAGAGCTGAAGGTACCAACATCGAACCCGGTAGACCCCGTAAGGTTTATTCAGCCTTCCACTCGCTAGGTGGCAGTGGTTAAATGAATAGTAGGCCATGATTGACGCCGTGTGCCTGCCGCTTAAAAAACAGTTATATTCGACTCCTGTAAAACTGTTATCATGTGCTTCTACTGTATACATGTATGTAAGGCGCCCTGCGTGGCTGCCGTTTCTACTGTATGTATGTTCACTGTACAGCGCAGTGTGTTTGCAGGCGCTCAATTAAAGAACAGATTATTATTGTTATTATTATTAACTCTGACATGTTTAAACTATCTTCCGCTTTAAGCTTTTTATAATGAAATGACATTCACAACAACTCATTCACGTAGTTACCTTAGCCATCAGTACAAACAAACGAAAAGCAGGCAACCGATTATAGCCATACTATATATAAATTAGGCCTACTGTTGACAATTATTGCACTCACCGTTGTTGGTCTTCAACCTCTTAGTTGATGGTGCCATGTCTGAAGTAGCCAAAATCACATGTTCATGAAAACGAAACCAACGGCCAAGTTAAAATGTCGTTAAATATACACACAAATAAATATGTATATATAAATATATGTATGACCTTCTCATATAATATTTGTGCATTTATTACTCTCCATTATGTCATAACGAAACAAACGCACAACCACTTTTTGCCAATCAAGCATTGAGGAACACACAGAATTTAAAATCCGAAAATTATGTTGAGAATATACAATTATTAATAATATTATATAATATTAGCCTGCAATTGAGTTTAGACCAATGCATCACAGAATGAAACCCAATGTAATTGTTTTATGGATCAGTTAGTAAAAATGTTGCTGGCAGAATAACAATGTTGATTTCTTTCTATTCTTTCTATTCTAGCAATGAATGGTGATTGTTTTTCAGATGCAAAAGCGGGCTTTCAGCTATCGCAAAGCAAACTGTGACAAAAAGATAATATCTGACGACCCCAATCTGTTCCACTCGGTCCGCTTTCCTCTGCTGTCCAAATGGTTGAGTGTATCTTAGCAGCCTCCTCTGCTCTGGATGCTTGGCTTTCCTCTAATCGCTTGCGGCTGAACCCTGACAAAACTCAATTTATCTGGCTTGGCGGTCGCCTCCAATTACGTAAGCTTGATTTGGAATCTCTTTACCCGTGGTTCCCCTCACTCAATTCTCCTTCTCTGCTCGTGCCTTTGTCTATTGTCCTTGATCCTACCCTCTCTTTCACTGATCAAGTTAATCTTGTGTCCCGATCCTTCTTTCATCATCTACGCCAGCTCCGATCCCTCCTCAAGTCTTTCACTTCATGCTGTCACAACACTGGTCCACGCTTTGATCTGCAATCGGGTGGACTTTGGCAACGTTGTGTACACTGGCATTTCATCCTCCAATATGCACATGCACAAACTCCAGTCTATTTATTCTTAATGCTGCTGCTCGGCTTATAGGTGAAAAACCTAACTTTGCCCACACTTCTGCCTTAATTCTGATTCTCTCCACTGACTCCCTGTCCAAGAGTGAATTCAGTTTAAAACCCTCACCCTTATACGCAGCTGCATCACTGGGTCTGCTACGTCTTATCCAATGAATTTTTGCACCCTGGTTTCTTCCATGCCTACGAGGGTCTCCTTGAGATCTTCGGCCCGTGGCTTAATGGATGTCCCTCGTATGCGCTCTTCCACGGCCCAATCCAGGAGCTTCGCCTATGTGGGTCCCTCGTCTTGGAGATGTCTACCTGTGTCTCTCCTCCAAGAGCTTCATGCTCCCTCTACTAGACTCGTGAAAACTTCCTTTTTGCCGGTGCTGACATCAATGCGGGGTTGAGAGCGCCGCTGATCTGAGTGGCGCTATATAAGTGTTCGATTACAATTAGCCTACATTAGTACAGTGGGATGGGCCTACGACGGGTGACATGTGTAGCAGGGTTAAGCAACACTGGGTGCAGATGGGTTTAATTAGTCTTTCGTGCCTCATAGTCATCCATTCTTTCTGAACAGTTAACCAGTACCAGCGCAATATGAGAGGTAAGTGTTACGCCTTTGGATTACATAATTTGGTCGTGCATGTTCGGCACCGCATAGGCCGCCGTGGAGTTTGCGCAGAAATGCGTAAACAAATGTGGTTATCGTAAGCCCTTTAGGCCTAAGTTCCGTACAGTCAACCCAAAGCTTGAGAGGTCACGTTCCTGCCACGGCCGGAAGATATTTCAAAATGTCTGCTTTACTTGCGTACTCTCGAGCTATAAAATAAGTTCCTCGACCGTGCACTGCCGGTTGGACGATGAGACGGCGAAGAAAGCCGCTGCATGGCCACCCGCCCCCTTTCGATGCTATAGGAAACTGGTGTCTCTAATACTTCATACCGACGGCTGGCTCTGTAGAAGCTATAGCTTATAAACTACTGCTCTTCTTCGCTTCTTAGTTTGTTGTCATGACGCACGATCCATCGTATTAATCCTACACAGGGTTATCTCACCTGCGTGCATGAATCGAATGCATTATACAGAAGAAGGGGGTATATACAGTAACTTTGCGTTTACTCGCTCAGATTGGGATGCACTTTCCCTTTCGTTTCGTTCCTGCCCACTGGACTTCCCCCCCCCACGGTTTCCAGTGAAATCCTACCATATTCCTAAGATTCATTCAGGTTTTCAAGGATTTACATAGCGCCTCTTCAAGAGAACTACTCAGAGGCGAGAACTACTCAGATGCTCGTTGTGCTTAGGCAATCAGTGATGGGTGATTAATTAGAAACTAATTAATGACCTAATTAATGAGCTTGGTTACTAGTTCTATCTCTAGTTAATTAGCAACCGAAATTTTGATAATTTTAATTAAAAGTTGTCTAATTCTGATTAAAATTCTTTAGATCCTACGGGAACGCAGATATTCTTAGAGTGCAGCCTCCTCGACGAAAAAGACGGGCTTTTAGTTGTTGAGGAAAAGCTCAAGGAGTGTCACCGATAAAATGACATAATATATCTGCAGAAGTAGCCTAATCACTGACCGCATGCAACGCTTACCTTATATTTGCAACTATATATCCCCTACCGACGACCGTTTCTGGAAGCTGTAGAGTTACCTGTCGGACGTTTCTTTGAGATGCTCCTGTTGGACGGTTTCCTTGAGATGCTCCTGTTGGACCGTTTCTTTGAGATGCTCCTGTTGGACCGTTTCTTTGAGAGGCTCCTGTTGGATCCTTTCTTTGAGATGCTCCTGTTGGACCGTTTCTTTGAGATGCTCCTGTTGGACCGTTTCTTTGAGAGGCTCCTGTTGGATCCTTTCTTTGAGATGCTCCTGTTGGACCCTTTCTTTGAGATGCTCCTGTTGGACCGTTTCTTTGAGACGCTCAGATGCCTTTGCCTGTTGCGTTAGATACTTCAATGTATACACATATGCGGAGGTTAAGGTAACACACTGGTTTACACACCTCTACATCAATTCCTCTGGTGCGTGCGTGGTCCAGAGCTCGAAGGTTCTTTCGACCCGGGACCCAAATACGACACCAGCATAAATACAACGACAGGGCACCTTTTCGCCTTACAACGGTATAGGCTTATTCGTTTACCAATACGGAAACGATGGAAGGTCGAAGTTGTAGCAGGTGGTATGGACATGGATAGCATTGCGTAGCTTAACTGCGACAGCCATTCATAATTAATTAAGTAGGTAATTAATTAATATAAGCAACTACTAAGGTAAAATGTCGCAAACATATCCAACATTTCTTGTACACCGTGCAAAGCGAGAAGCAAGCGACAGAGAAAAAGACTAACAGGCAGGCAAGCAGGCGGGCAGACAGACAGACAGACAATGACAGGTACATGGAGGGATGGACGGAAGAACATACAGGTTTTCCGACTCTGGCTATACGTCATCAGCAGAGAAAGTTCGAAACCTACAGAAGGCAGTCGCTTTGTTGCGCCAAGACGACTTTATTTACGGACGCTTCTTCAAGAAAGACCCTTTCAGGTAAAGATCTATTTATTCGATGCCAAAATGTCAGATGTGTGTCGTATCCATTGTCTTGGTCTGTCTGTGTATATACTAATTATTTTTACTACCTCACTTAACATTGAACAAATGTAGCGTTTTCATACTTGCTAGTGGACACTTGTGGCGCTCTTGATGACTCGGTCAATGTCGACCTCTTCTTTGACACTGCAGAACTGACAGAAAGTCGTACATTTCTATAAAGCAACTTTAGACTCTCCACCCTAATAAACTAATTAAGCCTAGATCTGCTATGGTTTAAACCATGAGGATGGTGGTTACAGAAGGACCCAAAAGAATCGTCGACTAGTTTATGATCTTTTTTCTCGTCACCTATAGACTTGAATGACTTCTTCCTCGAAGTTTTGAGTAACAACATGTAGTCAGGCGTCGCCCAAATATTTATGTTCAAATACGCTTTCATGAAATCTTTATGGCCTTTTCAGCTTCAAGCTTTTGTGACAACCTTAAGCAAACCAAAATGTACAAGTTTAGGTCAGAAAATGGTGGGTGAAATGCACACTAACCCCAGATTTTCGAGTGGGGACCATGGCCCTCTGTGCCTACGCCCGTGAAGCAACTCAAATATTTTCACCGTAAACAAGACGAAGGATGGTCTCAGAACGGTGGTGGTTGGTTCAGAACCAATAGGCCTAATTCATTCACGCTAAGGAAGACACGTTGACGCTAAGATAAGGCAGTCAATTATCTATTGGAGGCCCCGCCGTCTAGAAATTAAACAGGCAAACTAGAACTCAGAATATACAATTCAAGGTCTTATCGTAATCGTAATCTCGAAATATCTACAGCGCCCAAAGAGAGCTAAATGGCAGGAAGCAGGCAAAACAAAATCGGTTTAGTGCCATCAAGGTCAGGCAAGTGTAGAGTCACATGGCTACGGTGGATGGTGTTTAGAATTGGACGGCTAAACAGGCAAGGGGCAGAGGAGGCATCAGGATAGGATCTGTGGAAGAGGAGTATTTTCAGTTTCGAATAAAAGACCAGAAAAAGGTCCTTAATAGATCTTGCGTGGCAACATGGCGTTGTCTAGAAAGGTGACATGTGCAGCAGAGTTAAGCAACACTGGGTGCGGATGGGTTTAATTAGTCTTTCGTGACTTACAGTCATCCATTCTTTCAGGAACAGTAAACCAGTACCAGCGCAATATTAGAGATGTTATGCCTATGGATAACATAATTTGGTCGTGCATGTTCGGCACCGTATAGGCCGCCGAGTAGTCTGGGCAGAAATGCGTAAATAAATGCGTAACATGCATAACATTTTCTGCCTCACAACATGCAGTTCATTTGCGTATATACCTCAGTCTCCTTACCTGGCCTTAACTTGTGGACTTTCGGCGTCACTGCGTCTGTCTTTGCCCGCTGTCGCAGAGACTTTTCTTGATGTCTGACTCTCCTTCGATTCCCGTTTACTCTCTGACAGTGCTTGGAGCGGTATGGACCTTTTATACCCAGTTTCGGTTAAACGTGGGGTGGAATAGATGGCGAAATGCCCCTACTGGCTTTCTGATCTGTGGATATTTTATTAGAAGCTGCAGGAATAGGTAAGGGTAAATGCGTAACCATAACATTTTCTGCCTTATAACATACAGTTCACTTGCATATACCTCAGTCTCAAATCTGGCTTCTCCAATAAATTTTATTTTGACTACGAATTTCTTTGATTATCGACTGATATCCTGGGCGTAATGATCTTTAGAAGTCAATAGATTAGATTAAACCAGAAACTTATTGGTCCATCCATAATGCTATGCCTACAATTTTAAATTTTCCACAGTCATCGACAGCAGAACCTAAAAAAATTCTAACCACTACCGGAAAAATACAATATTCAAGTTCAAGGCATTTGATAACAGCGCACACAAGCTGACAATTCATTGATGTTTTCTTCGTCGTCGAAAGAGAACGAGTATCCATCGTATCACCTGCTCCAGAACTGAAGTCACGAAAGGCAATACGGACGTAAAGTAAATCTTCGAAATTTCTCAGCGAAACACAAGTATACGTCAGGGAGACTGGCATACTCACCAGCGTTATATCAAATTAAGCCCGCAATAGCCAGGTTGTCTGGTCCGATGAGTAATTATTATGCTCAACTATTCTATTATACTGACGATGAAATATTAAATTCAAGAGTTCAAATAAGTAAATCGAAAGTGGAAAGCCACCTTACTGCAAAATCTGTGGTTCTATTCCATTGCTGGATACAGCAGCTGAATGGATATCATTTTGGATTCTCAAGCTCGTTAGAAAGAAAACCGTTAAGACAACATCGCATTTTCAACACGACCTCCTGTTTAGCAATGGTATACTATTAAAAAAATTGTGATCTGTTGGGTGAGCTTGGGTTTCAGTTTATCTCAACATCACGATTTATTGGAAACTATTGGAAAGAATTGGTTTAGTGCATTCATCTATAAAACCTGTACATGGCTTACTAAAAAAAGCAACAAAGCTCACAAATAGATAAAAATGCAAAAAGATAATAAGGCACAAATTTAATTAATAATAATAATAATACCAAATAATTTGTTGAAACTTACCAAGTTCAGAGGAAGGTAGCGCTCAAGAAATTTTACGTCACAACGCTATTGTTATAATTTTATTATTAGGCGTCAATACTAGCAGCGTTTTCCTGTTGCTTCTCCTCTTCCTCTTCCTCCTCCTCCTCCTCCTCCTTCCTCCTTCCACCATCACCATTAGCATCATTAGATAAATGGGGGGGTGTATTCAACACCAGCTTAGCTTTCTGTGGCGTAACTGAAACCGCTGGAGGAGAATCGGTTCATGTAGAAGTCAATCATCATATTGTACGCGCGCGCCGAGAAATCACGTAAACTGACGCCGAGGCTAGAGTCGCTTCATTCTTTGACATCTATCTTAGATCGCCTTTCGATCAAACAATTTTGCCCATCGAGCATCTCTGGAACCAAGGGTAACGTAATGGGACAATAATATTATTGGTTTTGTCGTGTCACTTCGAAAACCCGACTCTGGTGTATAATTAACAAGCAGTGAACGCTCTCAATGTCGATTAAAATTCTGGTCTTCAGTACCTTTTCACATTCTTATCCAATCAACCTTTTCACAGTCTAATCTAGTCCATTCAATGACAATGACAATGACAATGACAAAATCATTTATTGAAACCATAGAACAGAAACATAGCACAAGTGGTGACAAAAGGAAGTCCCTAAAGGGATGAACTCCCGCTTCCAGGGACACCTTATTGCCACGACAATTAACATGGCGCAAGAACCAACTTGAAATCTTAACTAATTCCTCTGAAAGAAGAAAAAACGGAAAAAATCCACTTATCTTAACTTAACTGCAAATAAAAGATAAAAGTAACGATACACACTTCTTTGCAAACATCTGTATAAACTCATCAAGTCGAAGCACAAAATCATATAATTGTTTGCCTTTCATAAACTGGCTGTTTATTTAATTTTATCTAATGTAGGTCTAATCTACCTTCTCGCGAATGTATTCTAAACAAATTAAACGTAATCAAACCTAAGTTGGAGACTTCAATAACACGCCGTTATCGTAATTCGCAAGCCGTTTTTGCTTCAGGTAAAGCAAGAAATAAACTTCAGAGACGTTTGAAGCTGCAGGATACTCGTATGCTCGGTCAACGGCTTCTTGGACCCTCAATAAAACAGACATTGTTACATATTGCTTGGGTAGTAGGCCTAAGCTTTGTTAAACTGATTGGTTATTAGAAGTAATTGAAAACAGTGTCTTCATTGTAATCGAGTAGTATATTTGGAATTGTGAGTTGATTATTTTTATATAAATATGTAAGTAGATCAGATGTTTTTCTGTTCCACCACTAATACGGATTCTCGCATTATTCATTGCCCCTTCGCATCGAATATTCATTGATAACTGACAGTGTCTGACACGCTAATAAGTATCCGGATTTATTTTCACATTATTAACCGCTTCCCAATGCTATTCGGCAATGCGTTAGTAAACAATTATATCTGCGGCATCACTTACCCTCTTATTGCTATCTGTCATATCCGGAAACCTTTAAGGAATAACATGTCATAAAGCACCCCGATTTACCCTCATATTATTTCGCTTCCCAAATTCTCGAGAATAAAAAATTAGGGGGCCTAAGTATCCAGATTTACTCTCATATGATTGCCCCTCATCTTCAAACCACTTTGAAAAATGATATGCTAGTAAGCAAGGATATTGTGTCATCATATCAGTTCTCCTCAAATGACTCTTAAGAATTTAAGTAAGTGTGTACGTATGTATGAATTATGTATCTGGGCATTTATAATGTGGAGCGACGGCGGGCCGTAGTATTCAGGTTTTCCTCTGATCTCAAAATTAATAGTCCTTGAAAAATTGCAGGCTAGTATCCAACATCCATATTTTCCCATCGTCTCAAATATCCCTGAGAATTTCCAAGCCATGCACTAAGTCGTTAGCTGTCGCTAACCTGCCAAAATTCTCGCGAGAATGAGCGACGTTGCACCGGCTTCCTGTCGAGGACAGATTTTCAACATCCTCCTCATGGGATGAGCTTTGATGGTTGGTGAGACGTCATACTACATCATACTACATCAGATAGCTCTACGTTCCTGCTTCTAGCCAGCCTAGTCAACAGTCGTTGCGTTTTTAGACCTGTGGAGACCTGTTGGTTCCGCGCCGCTTCCGTACGACGATGCGGTACATCATACTTTCTCAAGCATAGGGCCATTCTCTTGAAACAGTCTACCATCAAAATTACGTACGTTTTCGTCACAGGCAGCTCCAGAAACATTTTCAAGGCATCTTGCAACGCACCACTTGAGATCTGTTTGGGTGCCATGTTGAGCGCCCTTGCGAGATTCTTAGCAGGCGCTTAACAAGTAGCCATGCAGATGCATACATTCAAGTAAGCAGGGTAGCGCCAGGTGCTAGAGTCGGTTTTATATTGTAGATTATGACGCAGTCCGGCCATTTGTCGAGGCGCCACAGCGCACGGAGAACGCATTGTCGGTCGGTGGATTGCAAAGCCTCTGGTGACTAGCCGTCGAGGTCACTCTAATGGTCCGCGTCGGTCGTCTTCCGCCGAGACGAAGATCACCCAGCTGTGGGACGGCGACACTGTCCGCATATCCCATACTCGATCGTAAATCAGCAGCAGTGGCTACTCTAGGTTTTTCCAATGGTTGAAGGTACAGAGGGGCATGGAATCCTGGCAGGGGCCAGCTAACTGGCTGCCTGGCTTTGCTGAAACTTGCAGTGTTCAAAAAGTCTTCACACCGAGTCGTGTTGAAATGGCAAGCATATCTGTATTGGAGCTATACGATTTATCCACATCAACAACCTCAAGTTATAAAACAATTTGAAACAGAATCACTTTATTTAAAAGTAAACCATATAAACTATAAACAATCATCATTATCATCATTTCCTTTTATTGCACCTCACTAAGCAAATTTGGCAACTCCAGAGAAAGCCTCAAATATAGTCAAGTACATAAATAAGCTAACTAGACTACAATAGGGAGACCCTGAAAGGACATACTAAGTCCCTCTGAGTAGGACCCCTTACCCCAGTAACAGCCATTTCAATCAAATAGGTACACGACGAGTGATTAATAGAACCAAATCAATCGTAACATCAAACCACAGGCACATACAAATGAGAATAACAAAGTTACAGAGCTCATATAACCTTGACTAAGTAAAAAAATTGAAAAGTAAAAAGAAGATAAGAAAAAGAAAAATACACAATTGATTTTAACAATTAACTAAATAGGCACGTAGTGATCTTTTAGACAGCGATAAAGTCGATTAACGTGGCGTCCAGTTTGGGTATACTTAATGAAGTGCAAGATTGCGTTTTTCATGCCTCGAGTCAAGCTTGTCCACAAAGGCATCCATGTTAATCGTTAATCCACCCTGCACGAACAGATTTAATCGACAGCAATACTGAACTGCTTAAATGAATAACAGACACAGTGCTTCGTAGATATTTTTCAATTAATGTCAGAACAGAAATCTTCGCTCACAGGCTGCTGATGTCAATTCATATTTTGCTCATCTACTTTGGAGAAGAGAGTGCCTATAAAGGCAACTATTATTCATCTGTAATTTCCTTGAAAACGGCAGTTACATTTTTAACTAGGTCTGCAGCTGCAGTTGAATCAACACTCGAAGATTAGAGTTGAGTTGATACAATGTGTATCTTGACAAGAATATAGAAAACTAGGAGTAAAATAGCACAGATGTAAAGTCTAGCAATGACAAAACACCTCTAACTTCAACTGACTTTTCAGCATTTTGTCCCCCACTCAGCTACATATTAAACATTTGCCGAATATAGCTAGTCTTGCAGCAAAGTAACCAAAGTGTGAGATACTACGTGAAAGCAGGCAAGTAAGTCGTGCCTGTAAAAATACCACGAATAAATTTATACCGGATATGACCATGTATCGTGTTTAGGCAAGTAATGAAGTCGAACCTTTAAAACTATCAAAATTAAATAATACCACATTTCATAATAGATCAGACTAAATGTTGGGGGACCACCGAGGCCACAGTCTCAGTCGGGGACACTCTCTCTAGCTCCCCTGTAGAGCCGCCACCAATCAGAAGGGAAAACTTACCTGATGCAATCACGTAGGCTATACCAAGGCGACTTGCGAAAAATACCTTCTGGGCGTACAAAATCCGTACCAGAAACGAAAAATAACCCTGTTATGCAAACTTAGCATCAGTAAACCCCAACATATATAGAAATTGCATAGCAAATGCTAAATTTAAACAAAAGAATTCGTTGAAAACTTGAAATGACGCAGAAGTCGATTAGAAAGAAAAGGCAAGTAAATGCATTAATGGCAAGGGATAAAAAGTAACAAAGGCACGGTAAGGCAAGAATTAACTCAGTAGGCATTTCATGTCGGCTAAGATAACGGCATGTTCAATGACCGATTCAGAGAAGAATGTAGGGAACAGACTTACACCCTCCTAACTTGGTTGATGGACAGACATACCTATCCAAACTGCTTTTTATTCCGAAGAGATAATTTGCAGTTTTCATTTATATGAGACTAGCTGGATTACCCGGTGTTGCCCGGGGTTATAAGTTTCACACCACCACCACCACCACCACCACCACCACCACCACCACCACCACCACCACCACCACCACCACCACCACCACCACCACCACCACCACCACCACCACCACCACCACCACCACCACCACCACCACCACCACCACCACCAACAACAACAACAACAACAACAACAACAACAACAACAACAACAACAACGACTGATTGCCAATCTTGGCAGTCGCCCTCTGGCGGCGAAATGCTTGGCAGTCTTGGAGGCCCTTGTGGCGTCTGGCGACCTGTGGCGGAGACTGCTTCGAAAGTCTTGTAGACGCCTTCTGGCATCTAGCGACCTCTGCCGTGGAGTGACTGCTTCGCAGTCGCCCTCTGGCGGCGACTGCTTCGCAGTCTTGGATGCCCTTGTGGCGTCTGGCGACGTCTGGCGGAGACTGCTTCGCAGTCTTGTAGACGCCTTCTGGCGTCTAGCGACCTCTGCCGTGGAGTGACTGCTTCGCAGTCGACCTCTGGCGGCGACTGCTTCACAGTCTTGGAGGCCCTTGTGGCGTCTGCGACCTCTGGCGGAGACTGCTTCGCAGTCTTGTAAACGCCTTCTGGCGTCTAGCGACCTCTGCCGTGGAGTGGCTGCTTCGCAGTCGCCCTCTGGCGGCGACTGCGAAGGCCCTTGTGGCGTCTGGCGACCTGTGGGGGAGACTGCTTCGCAGTCTCCCGTGGACTGACTGCTTCGCAGTCGAAGAGGGTGAACCGGGCGTTGGCGTGTTAAAGAAAACGCCAGAAATCTAGCCCTCACTGCCGGTCTGTAGTCGGCCTCGCCCTTAGTAGAGCAGACTGGTTGTTTGATATACTGTAAATAATTTAGATCTTTGTCTTTGAACATACATGTGTTAAAATTTTGCTGTAAAACGATGAATATACTTCGAATCGATCGTCATTATATTTTGTGCGAAAGTAAACAACTTACGCGCATTATTAGTGACGTTGGGGAATACCGGCGCCATAAATAGAACCGCGGTGTCGTTACGCGGATTTATTAATGACGTTGGGGAATACCGGCGCCATAAATAGAACCGCTTGGCAGTGGAATAGGCGAGCTTGCGCGTTATGGACGGTCGGGTGGGTAGCATTTTGGGGCATTTTCACCATGGTAGGGTTGAAAACGGAGGACGCGAACCCCTCCACTGGGTGTCCGAAGCCGAGGCCGAGACATTAGTGAAGGTTTCGAGTGAAAAGGTGCAAAATTGTAGAAGTTAAGCCCGGTCAAACAGACAGACAGACAGACAGACAGACAGACACACAGACACACAGAAAGCTGGCTTTATTTATATAGATATTCCGACCACTTGTCGCCTACTTATTTAGACGTTGTAAAACGGAATATAGATCTTTGCCTTTAAGTACTTATGAAGGCATCTGCAGCTCAGACTCACTGTACGACAAATTTGTATTATGCTACATGATGTAGCCTACTAAAGCTAAGTTTAGGTATAAATGCATCAGGTAGAGACAGTTTTTTTTATATTTTCCCGCCCAATTATATTGTTTCTATATTTTTGTAAAAATATGCATGCATTTTGGACCCAGTGTTCGGAAATTTTTAGTCTGGTTTCCGAACGCTTATGGGAAATATTAATAAGTCCATTACCGACAAGACCTCTTTTCTTGACGGAGGTTACACGCACGCGCGCGCACACACACACAGGCACACACACAGACACACACACAGACACACGCACACTATCACACACATAAACACATATATCTAAATACATATACGTATAAATTCCTATGAAATTGAAATGGTAAAATTCAGTGCTAGTTGGCTGATATGCAGTTGGTGGTGAGAAGCACTTCTACAGAGATCCTTTAAGTACTTTATTTATATAGATATATAATGCCCGATAGCCAGGGCTGTAGTGGTAAAATTTGAGGTGAGTATACGCTACCGGTGACCAGCGGCGTAAAAAAAATTTGAAGACCTTTTTTTAGGACAAATTTCAGACTTTTCTCCAATTCTCAGAAAATTTTCAGACTTTTTACGATTTTGTCTCTGAAAAAGTTGATGACCTTTTTTTTTTTTTTTTTTTTTTTGAAAAATTTTCGTTCCCAGAGGTAAGTATACGCTGTATACCCGCGTATACCCTCGTCTACAGCCATGAGTATACGCTCCCAAATTTCTCTAGAGGTAAGTATACGCTGTATACCCGCGTATACGCTCGACTACAGCCCTGCCGATAGCGCATTAGATAACATCTAGCGTAGAGTGCGAGAGGTAACAGAGATCGAGTCCCATAGGCGGACATGCTTTGTAGGCTGCAATTTGCGCCGTGTATTGCAGGCTGTATGTTCTGTTAGTAGTTAAGGTTTACGCATAACATGTACATGTACAGCGCAGTGCGTTTGCAGGCGCTTAATTAAAGAATAAATATTATTATTATTATTATTATTATTATTATTACCCATTCAAGCGATGCTCATTTTGACAATAGACCAATCAGACATCACTGAGACATGATGGCAAGCGCATTTCTGTGTGGTTTCACGGCATTTGCCTGATAGCGGTAACCGTTGCGCCTTACCGAAAATCAGACGGGTCGCATCTTGATTATAGTACTGTATAACAAAGTAATTGGTTACTCAAGTAACGGTGCGTAGCTTAACCTCGCTTCATTATTAAAAAACTACACCTGTATTCGCGACAAAAGGCACGTCGTATTTTTTAAAAGAAAATGTTATCTCAGTGTACGCGAGCCTAGAGGTTAGCGTGCAGGACTGTCAACATAGAGGTCGTGGGTTAAAATCCGATCCTGGACATAAACTTGTGTCAAGAATTTTGCTCAGCATACGCCTCCTAGTATCCAAATCAGCTATAATGAATAGCCTACATGTCACGTCTGACCGTAAATCATCAGTGGGAAGATCAAACAGCGAGGCAGATGGCTGGTCACCCGCCCCCCTCAAAATGTTGACGCCAACAGAAACAAAGGTTACTCTAACACTTAATTTCATACCTGTGGCTGCCTCTATTAGCCAGCTTAAAGGACTGCTCTTCGATCTCGTTCATATAAAAGACAAAGACTGTTATTTTTGCAATTGACCAATATCAGAATACTTAGATAAAATTCGATGTTAAATACACGTTTGCAACATTTTTCATAATCTGAAATGAATTGTCACTCCGACTGTCGCGTTCACCTTACTTTCACCTTTAACACATGTATGATCGTCCACAACATGAAACTATACTAATGGGTGAATTTTACTAGTAGTAGGCTTGGAATTTGTTCAACTTCAGTTGATTAACTCGTTGTTTTTATAATGTATAGATGTCTGTTTTTTAAGTTGTCACGGCAGTCTGATGTAATAGCCGGCTTCCGACAGTTGACTATGTAGGTTAGAGTGAACATGCGTGAAATTGTAATCTACTGATGGGGTGGGGCAGAGTCGCACAGCAGATGTGTTTTAACAGCAGCCAGGTCTCCGCTGTCATCTAGGACAATTGCAGTCAAAACCGCAATCGGGATTTTCGCAGTACTCCTCGTATGCTTCCCATTCGTCCTCGATTTGCCGCCTGTCATCTGGAAGGGCTGAAGTTCTGGGGTTGGTCGAAGGGTCCTGCATAATAGAAAGCAAAATATTGTCACACAATTCCATTTCCTCAGGAGAGAATATCAGTTAATTAATTTCAAGATTCCAATGTTTTTGCTGCAATTGTATCGGCATAGTTACTTAAGTATACGGCGCATTTGTAATTGATTAAAGCTTGCATATCGCTCAGCATTCGTATTTGCATGTTCATTTGATAGCTGTGACAATACAGATGCGCTTAATTCATTGTCGCCCGTTTAATGTAATGCGCTGTTGCAGGGTCACTGGAATTAGTAGCGCATGTGATTTACTAAAGCTGCGATTCTTCGAGGGCGAGAAGAGGTACTTCCTCTAATTTCACTGACAGTCAGGTTCACTGGGCCGAGTGTGTCCATAGTGGGCCATCAGTTAATACAAGTGGCACAACTGCGGGCCCGCTGTGGTCCCAATGAACGATCTTGTCTGGGTTGTGACTTGTGACCATATCCATAACCTGGAGTATAGTTTCTAATTCATTCTGTCCACTTTGTTAGTTTGGCATGCAACCCACTTTGCTTAGTAGCGAACATCGAATCTTTAATTCACCACACATTGTTAGCACAAAACAGGAAGAATATTAACATGAAGAGCACCAAAAACCAGATCACCTATGGTAGGCTGTCTGAGAAAAACACATACAAGTCTGTCATCATCATTGTCATACAAAAGGCATGTACGGATTAATCGCAGCTTGAACATCTTTGTTGCCACAGTTGCGCTATAGAAGTTCTTGGATTATGCTACTACGTGTGCACAATAGTCTAGTGGTTAGCTTGCGGGACTGTCAACCTACAGATCGGGTGTTCAAATCCCCTCCATGCCAGAAAGATGCTTCATATTTTCTGCTTCACTTGCACCCGTATACAACTCGGTTATAAAATGATCGACTGCACATTAGGTGGG
This sequence comes from Allolobophora icterica, assembly GCA_963556255.1. Classification (NCBI taxonomy): domain Eukaryota; kingdom Metazoa; phylum Annelida; class Clitellata; order Crassiclitellata; family Lumbricidae; genus Allolobophora; species Allolobophora icterica. Next base: position 24,280,699 of record OY744617.1, read on the forward strand.
ACCCGTATGGGCTCTATATAGGTCCCGTATGGAAATATGGGTTCCACATGCGCTCTATGTGGGCAGAGGTGTCGGTGGGAAGATCAAGCGGCACGGGGAAGGATTAGCCACTGGCCCTCATGTGCCAAGGTTATGAAAATTAAAGTCCATAACACCGATTCCCATGGGCCATGGCTGCCTCTCGAGGTTGGCTTAAGGGACTGCTCGCTCTCCTTCTTCTATCCACACGTCTAGGCCCACTGCACCTAACAACAAATCACACTGTATTATAGGAAGGTCACGAGAACAATAAAACATGACTAACGCGCATCTGTTCCTCCCGATTTCACCGCGCGAAACGTGTCTCACGACGCCGCAGCCTGCGGCCGGATTCCCACCGTAAGTAGGCCTATCGCAAAGGGGTTCAGGCGAACACCCCCTTCCGCCGTAGATATTCGCCGCCGTGGCGGTTGCTGCCGCCGCGTTTCTCAAGCAAGGGTTGATGAGGAACTGTTGCTGAAGGTTGGGTATACACTTGAAGTTATCCGGAATCTCTCGACTAGCTGGCTTCACGAGCGGTTTGCATCTGTTTAGGTCGTATTCCGGATCGCAGTCTTCTCGACATCGATACGTCACTGCCTGAGGACTCTCAACGTAGCAGTTGGGCACTTCGGAGCAGGCCGGATTCGGTCGTGTGTAGCAGCAGTCCTTCGCCGGGGACGGGCAGTACGGCAAGCTATTCGAGCAAGGGGGCGGTAAGCAATCTACCGAGAACACCGTTGGCTGGCACGGTGAACACGGACGAGGGCGCACCGGCCGAGGGCACACCGGCCGATCACAAGGTGTGTACTGGCGCGGCGAGCAGGGCCGAGGGCATACTGGCGGATCACATGGAGGGCACGCAGGCGGGTAGCACGGCTGGGGGCACATGGGCCGTGGGCAGGGTGAGCATGGTCTAGGGCATAGGGGTCGCGGGCAGGGTGAGCACACCGAAGGATTACAGGGACTAGTGCAGTAGGGATCGAAGATATATAGGCCTAGGGGCGGAAAACAGGGACGCCGTTGAGGGCATGGGTAGCAATCAGTTGAGCTGACGCAGGAGGGCTGCCACTGAGAGGCGGAGAAACAGGCATCTGGAGACCCAGCAGTTATCTGAAATTTCATAGACATCGACATTACAGCACCACATGCGGCATTCGTCTAAGATTGAAAACAAAAAGAGTTTTAAAAAACGACCTAAACGAAGGATTGGCATAAACAAAAAGTAAGCAAGCAAGCATCCTCTACTGACCTACTCACATGCATTCGGCCAATATGGCATAGAACGACTAGTAGATTGCACAAAGAGCAAATACCGTCGACGAATAATTAAGTGAAATTAAATACGGTCTATACTAAAAGATTCAGGCCACTATTGCTCGCGCCCTCTCTCTATCTGCGACGTTCACTCTGGTCCGTGTTTTCATCACGGCCCGATTAGACTACTGCTCTTCTCTCTATATTGGCCTACCTGCGGTGCGTTTGGCCTGTCTTGAACGCGTCATACGTGCTGCTGCCCGACTTAGTGGTCGGATGTCCAAGTTTGACCATGTGTCTGACTTCATGCTTCGGAACTTAAATTGGCTACCGGTTTTCCTGCGTATCCAGTATAGGATTCCTTGGTCTGGCACTGCCAGCTGGGTCTCGCTCCTGCCTATCTGAGGTCCATCTGCCGGCCTGCCGGCGAGACCCGTGGTCGCTCACTCCATTTTCTCGTAATGCTACTATACAAAAGCGGGCCTTTTCGGTGATTGGTCCTGTGGTATGGAACGGGCTTCCTCTGGAGCTGCGTCTCCTCCATAAAACCTAACCTGAGTCTTTCTACACTGCTCTAAAAGCTGTTCTTTATGTTCCTGCTGGAGTAGGGAGCTCCTCTGAGTAGCCCCCTCGAAGGGGCGCTATGTAAATGTTCAAATGAACGAATCAATGAATTAATGAATGATTAATTGGACCTGGTAAAACTTAAGAAAAATGAGGAGTCTTCGCACACGTCGCCGCCAAAGTAAAGGTCGGCTTCAGACACTAATGATGACGCCGATTCGATGATGAAAACTTGATAATGGTGTATAGTGATGATGATAACGATACACTGAAAGTTTATTTATATGTGCAAATAATTCACACTATTTTCGAAATCAAAGTTTCCAGTAGGTCTACTATAGAAGCAGTCTGGTTCGCACTTGTCGAATTTGCATTCACTCTTCAATCAGAATTTTTTTGAGCATTGGCTTCATCCTCAATTTAATCTTGCAGATCACGTAAGCAATGTCCAAAAAGATTTTAACTTTAGTATGCGCCACAGTCCCGTGGTTATCGTAGGCCCTAGGCCTAAGTGCCGTACAGTCAAATCAAGGGTCGAGAGGTCAAGTTCCCGCTACGGCCGAAAGATATTTCAAAATGTCTGCTTTACTTGCGTACTCTCGAGCTATAAAATAAGTTCCTCAACCGTGCACTGCCGGTTGGACGATCAGACGGCGAAGAAAACCGCTGCATGGCCACCCGCCCCTTTCGAGGCTATAGGAAACTGGAGTCGCTAATACTTCGTACCCACGGCAGGCCCTATAGAAGCTATAGCTTATAAACTACTGCTCTTCTTCGCTTCTTAGTTTTGTTTTCATCGCTTTAATCCTATACAGGGCTATCTCATCTGCGTGCATGAACAGAATGCATTATACAGAAGAAGGGAGTAGATACAGTAACTTTGCGTTTACTCGCTCAGATTAATTTTCCCCGTTGGGAAGCACTTTCCATTTCGTTTCGTTCCTGCCCACTGGACTTTTCCCCCCACGGCTTCCAGCGAAATCGTACCTTATTCCCAAGATTCATTCATTCATTCATAGATTTATATAGCGCCTTTTCAAGAACTACTCAGAGGCGAGAACTACTAATTAGATGCTCGTTGTGTTTAGGCAACCAGTGATGGGTAATTAATTAGAAACTAATTAATTCCCTAATTAATGAGCTTGGTAGCTAGTCCGCCTCACAACGGTGTAAGCTTATTCGTTTATCGATACGGTAACGATGGAAGGTCGAAATTGCAGCAGGTTGCATAGACATGGACGGGATTACAGAGCTCAGCATTGCGTAGCTTAACTACGACAGCCAATTATAATTAATTAAGTAGGTAATTAATTAATATAAGCAACTACTAAGGTAAATGTCGCAAACGTATCCAACAGCTCTTGTATACCGTGCAAAGCGAGAAGCAAGCGACAGAGAAAAAGACTAACAGGCATGCAAGCCGGCAGATAGACAGACAGACAGACAGACAATGACAGATACATAGGGGGATGGACGGAAGAACATACATGTTTATTCAAATATCTAAATGCTTATATTCAATTACCTTTGTTTGAATCGTAGTCATCGTTTCTTTTACAATTTGTCCACAGTTGTCTCAGGAATGGTGTATCTGCTGTTGACGATGATTGGCTTTTTCGACGGCCAGAATCTATTTTCAAGGTATTTCCAGATGTAATCGTACACCAGTTCTGAGACCTTTTTTGTTAAATATTCTCCAGCGTCGGCGATCAGCGCAAAAATCATTTTTATCTCATAATTCTGTAAATTTACAAGAGTTCATATAAATGAGATCCAGGAGACTGTCGGTGATTATATTGCCGCCTACTTTGACGCGCTGTTGTCGTGGTAACTATTATCTCTTGCAAAATATAAGTATTCCATGATGCAGAGTTTTTAGAAAATCGTTCGAATTCTACGTATATAAGTATGTACATCATCTTGTTTCGTTTATTCATGCACAGGTCTTCTCTGTGTTTTCATTTACCGGTCCAAGTTGAATTTGATTCGCTTTAATTGAGGTTATCTCTGAATTTAGGTTTTCTTTGAATTGGTTTAATTAATGGTCTTCTGTTTTCGGTGTCATGTAGTCTTGACTAATTCAGTTTTTCTTGTTTTTTTTAAATTTTCTTAAATTTTATCTATCTATCTATCTATCTATCTATCTATCTATCTATCTATCTATTTATCTATCTATCTATCTATCTATCTATCTATCTATCTATCTATCTATCTATCTATCTATCTATCTATCTATCTATCTATCTATCTATCTATCTATCTATCTATCTATCTATCTATCTATCTATCTATCTATCTATCTATCTATCTATCTATATCTATCTATCTATCTATCTATCTATCTATCTATCTATCTATCATCTGTCTATCTATCTATCTATCTATCTGTCTGTCTGTCTGTCTGTCTGTCTGTCTGTCTGTCTGTCTGTCTGTCTGTCTGTCTGTCTGTCTGTCTGTCTGTCTGTCTATCTATCTATCTATCTATCTATCTATCTATCTATCTATCTATCTATCTATCTATCTATCTATCTATCTATCTATCTATATCTATCTATCTATCTATCTATCTATCTATCTATCTATCTATCTATCTATCTATCATCTGTCTATCTATCTATCTATCTATCTGTCTGTCTGTCTGTCTGTCTGTCTGTCTGTCTGTCTGTCTGTCTGTCTGTCTGTCTGTCTGTCTGTCTGTCTGTCTGTCTGTCTGTCTGTCTATCTATCTATCTATCTATCTATCTATCTATCTATCTATCTATCATAGATAGATTGACTTATATAGCGCCCCTTCAAGGAATCTACTCAAAGGCGCTCCCAACCGAGATCCGATCAAAAAGAGATGTCTTAAGAATATCATGCAAGGAAATAGAGAGATCCCTAGGAAGGGAGTGAATCTCAACAGGGAGATCGTTCCAAGCGGCAGGACCAAACACCGAAAATGTCCTGCGCTGTGCTCACCGAAACTGTCCTGCGCTGTGCTCACCGAAACTGTCCTGCGCTGTGCTATGGCAGTACGAATGTAAGGAACAACGAAGTCTCCCCGGGAGGCTGAGTGCAGGATCTGCGCCCCGCACAGGCAGAACTGATGTTAGAGTAAAGAACCGGTGCCCGGCCTAAGACACATTGCCAGGCCATTGAGAAGGCCCTGTAAGCCCTAGAATGTGTATAACAAGTTAATTCTAACACATCCACTGTATACACGCTCAAAAATTAGGACAAAGTCCTATTTCAGCAACCCCATGTCCAAGATGCATTCAAATATAGGCTTACATCATTGAACAGTCTCTTTGTTAGACAGTCAGCAACCATATGTTTGTTGTTGCAATCTGCTCAACACGTGTATCTCCAAGAGTAATTCTGCTTCGTTTTGAAAACCCATTTGCGCTTAATTGTTTTTCTCCCAGCAGGTACATCAGAGAATGCCATGTTTGGTTTTCAACATGTGCCTTGATTTCTTCTGCCATTGCACGTTTCCTATCTTCTGCATTAAGAGAACTAAGGGCTTCTTCAACCTTTGCTGGATCGGTATTTCTGCATAACATAGCTTGATGCGCAGCAAAGTCCTCATTAAAAATTTGCTTATTTGGAATGCGAATTCTTTTTGGCCTTTCGACTATGTCAGCTGTTACTTGCTCTTCCTCATTGACTGATGGAATGAATTATAACAGTTGCCTCAGCAATAGGATCAGTGTTTGAACCATCAGGTTCTACATCTTCAGGGAACATCTCCGGAACAACACTCGGGCCATCAGTATGGCTAGACTTTGAACCACGAGACTCCCCCACTTCAACAGTAGTTTGGGTATGCTGAAACTGCTGTTTATGATCTTCCAGAGAATCCGTTCAGAAGAGTTGTTGTCATCAGGAACAACCGGAAACGGATCTTGTGAAGATGGCTGTCGAACAGGAAACTGAGAATCAAAGAAAACAACGTATCTCGATGAGTGAGTTGCTTGGTGACTCTGCCCATAAGTATGTACTTACGTTGGATTTCATAACCATAGTTCGAGCCCGTTCCACCAACGTTCTGCTTAGACGCTTCGATGGTCCGAGGTCGATGGCAACGAGTAATCCAGAGAAGAAACTACACGTGGTCCGGTTCAATGGACTTCAAATCCGCTACTGATGCAGAATACTGGTGTCGTTCTGGAGTACAAGAAGACGCCGATGAAGCCTGGAGAGTTCGTAATCGTAATCGTAATCTCCAAAACTTCTAAGGCGCCACTCGAAGGCCAAGCGCAGGGCACCAGCCTGTTCACGAGCGCTAGGTCAAATCAGAGGGTGTTTCCAGAGAGTAATCCAAGAGAAGTCCGAGTTCAGATTCCAGAAGGCCAAATCAAATCAGAGGGGATTTTCCATATAGTCCAAAAGAGGCCCAGGTCCGGTTAAACGGAACAGGCTCACTGGAATCATACAGGAGCAATTCGAGGTTTGTGCGAAATACAACTAGTGGACTGCCTCGGATAAAATCGATTTCTTGCGCTAGACCCGTCTTATGTTGTTGAGAACTTAGAATTGCGACCTATTAATCGTTCCTTGATGGCTGATAATGGAACCGACGTCTGTTTCTCAGCGGTATAGTGGATCCCAACCTTTTCAGGTGGGTCTGAGAGAAAATAGTGACGAAGATGCTGACTTCTATTGGAATGCCGTATCGTGGAGATTATGCCCGTCGCCCTTGGGGTCACAGAAAGCAAACTTCAGGACTACAGTTCCGTGCCCGCGTGAACAATGCCAGGGAACGCTGTTCGTCCCATGTCGCCTGCGTCCCCTCCTCAGTTCTGGACTAGCCTGTTCCTAATTTTCATAGACGCAGGAAAATCTTTTCTTTTGATTTGCAAATGCATAATTGTAACAGAAATAAGAAAGCCTATGCTTAATTATTATGAAGGCACAGAAGCATGTTTTTTCATGAAATTATAAAAAGTGTGTTTTTATTGTATTGATAATGGCATAAACTTGATTACTTTGAAAGCTAAAAATTCTGTTTAGGATGATACTTGATAATTAAGGAAGACAAAAAGCCTGTTTTTTTATTCCTTAGGTTGCATAGGTTCAATGGTTGTAGTCGTTGTATGTTTAGAAAGGACGAACATCGCTATGCATGACAATTGTAAGCTGCTAGTCGGGAGCGCCTCTGAGTAGCTCCCTTGAAGGGGCGCTATATAAATGCTCAAATGAATTAATGAATGCTAGACAATATACTAGCAGCCCATAGTTGCATTTGTGACGTAATAAAAATGTTGACTTTGGTCAGAACTTTGTATGTGTGGCATAGTGAGTCTTTGCTTACAGACGGTAAACAACGACTCAGCTATGCTTGCATTTGTGACGCAATTTTCATTGTTCTGAATGTTACAACGTATGTTGACTTTTGCTCTAATGCGATATCCTGTTCCAGAACGGGATTTCCGGTCTCTTTGATAGGGAAGTGTGCGAAAGTATACCCATCCCTTCTCCAGCACCAGTTTGTCTATAAAAAGAGAAAGAGAGGCGAAGAGAAGTGAAAAGAGACAGATAGTGCGAGAAGGCGTGTTCCGAACTTTCAGTAGATTAAGGTTAATTAAGATTTGAAAACGTTCGACGGCGTTGACTTAGTCTTCCGCTATATCCCGGAAAACTTACACACGTGAACGAAAATCATGAAGATAGCACTGGACAGGTCATCCTGGGTTTTGGCGCTTGAAGTGGGAGAGAGATCAGCCAGACGTCCGCGATTCCATTAGACTGCATTCCATTCATTTAATTCATTCTGAAAATTCATATTACCCCTCTTTCTGAGACCTACTCAGAAGCCTTGTAGCCTGTCCGCCACACTTACTGAGTAATTATTTCAGTCCATGCGACAAATTAATCGACAGAAAACGGTACTCTTAAAAAGTACTCGATTACCTCAAACTTTGAACCATTATTCGCCTACTTTCAGCACGATTGCGAACAAAACGTTTGCTCTTCAATATAATGAAATGTGCTTCTTATTCTTGTTGTTCTTGCTCTTTATCTTGTCCTTGTTCTTATTATTGTTAATATTCTTGTTCTTCTTCTCTCGTTGTTCTTTCTTATTGTTCTTCTTTCATTGGTCCTGTTGGTCTTTGTCTTCGTCGTCTTTCTTCTTCTTATTATATTTCTTCTTCGTGTTTTTCTTGTTCATCTTCTTCAACTGCAGATGCTGGCACTCAATTCTGGATCTCTTCAGTAAATTCCATGAATATGGGCCAAGTTTTGCTTGACTATCCTTACTTTGCCCTGATTTAACTTGTCTGCGCTGGTCTCCCATCTCATCTCGTCCTGCCCTTTAAAATTCTTTGCTATCTTGTTCTACCTATCCGCTTCTGAAATCTCATATCCTGTCCTTTCCAGTGTTGTCTTATCCTGTCCGATCTCGTTCTGATCACCTCCCTATCTTGTCCTATCATATTCAATCCTTCTCTAACCTATCGTATCGTTTTCAAAGCTGTCCTGTCCTATCTGTTTGCATCTTACACTGATACTAAGTCTTGTATACCGTCGTTACCACAACGAACAAAACAGTCATTGATCGCCGTGAAACAATAGCTGAAAGACTTTCGACTTTTCATGTCACCCCAGATGGCAGTGCTGGGTTCTCTTTTTCACAATGTATATCACACCACTTTATTTGACAGGCAGTCATTCATATAATTTTTATGCGAACGATACACATATTTACATTTCGTTCGACAGTTCATCTTGTAATTCATCTGTGCAGCCACTCCCACAAGAAACAGAATTCTGCTTTTGGGAACTCTGCAGCAGCTGAGAAAGTTTCAATGGTCTAAATTTTTCAAACTGCAAAACTCGATTCTTGAATTGGCTGATTCTGTTCGTGACTTTGGTGTTGTGTTTGCAATTCCACTATGTCCAATTGTCCATTAATAATAATAATAATAATAATAATAATAATAATAATAATAATAATAATAATAATAATAATAATAATAATAATAATAATAATAATAATAATAATAATAATAGTAATAATAATAATAATAATAATAATAATAAAAATAATAATAATAATAATAATAATAATAACGACAATTTATATGGCGCCTTAACGCGGCCATGCCGCTACAAGGGCGCCTTACAACTCCTAACAGGCGGGATAAGCCTCAGCAAACAATTAATATTTACCATTACCAACTAAGTTAATGGTATTTTTAATCTTCAAACATGCATATTCGTGACCAGCGCATAATTAGGTAGGCCTATCTAATAAGTATGTCTTCTTGGATATGACTGTCGAATACATTCGTCTCCAGTCGCCTGGATTACTGCAATAAAAAAAATAAAAATAAAATAATAATAATAATAATAATAATAATAATAATAATAATAATAATAATAATAATAATAATAATAATAATAATAATAATAATAATAATATCACGGACAAATTCTAGAGCGCCTTAACGCGACCATGCCGCTACAAGGGCGCTGTACAGACACCACCTATAGCGTAACGTAGCATCCGGTCCTATTGAGCAGAAGAATAAGCCTCGGTGAAGATAATGTTTGAGCCGGGACCGGAATGCCTCAATTGATGGCGCAGAACGGACCTCGGGTGATAGGCCATTCCAGCAACGCGGTCCAGCGACGGAGAAGGCCCGGTCCCAGAACTTTTTCTTCGTCCGAGCTCAGCAGAAAATTAATTATAGGGTTTAAATTGCCTGTAAGACACTGCCTTCTGAATGACCACACGACCTTCAACATACGCTTACCCCCAGACTTATCATCACTGAACAAGATCGTCCGCCTTTCTTTTGTCGTTTACCTGGAGTGAATACTGCCTATGGCGGCATCGCTTTCCCTTTGCTGGGCTGCGTTCTGAAAGTCATTTCAACGATCTGTTCTCTCTGCTGTGTCTTCCGTGTCCATTGTTCTTAATTGAAAACGTTTCTGTTCATCGTGCTTAATGCTTTTCATCCCTATCAACTGTTGTCTCATACGAATGACCCTTGAAATTGGGCATACTACGAGTCTGTTTTGGAGTGCCATCATCTCGCACATTATTTTATCGTGACGCCATTTTGGAATTACCTTAGGGCTACTTTTATGACGTATTAACATTACAGAGAATATATATTATGACGTCATTTCGTTTCCATGGTGAGACAATGCAGTATATGTCGTCATAGCCAATTGTTTGCCCTTATCTCGACCCAACTGTATAAAAACGTATCAGAAATGTGAACAGCGTTCTGAACAGAGCAGAAATCTCTTACAAAATTAATAATTCAATATACTTTCTTGTCTTGCATTTCCACATTTTTAAATTCATACTAGTTATTAGCTTTGACGGTTTGTTACGAATGAACTGCGCGGGTGCATGGAGCGGAAGAGTTGACAATTGTACACGTACCCACTGGGAATACCAGAAATTTGGACGATTGTCCGAAATATTTGGACAATCGACTGAGTTATGCTAGTGATAGCGTCACGACGGGCGTGAGCTGTATCGAGTGTAAAGCAAACATCAATGTATATGTATATTAGCATATGTTCATTTATATATTTATATATTAATGAATGTGTGTTGGAATACATATATAGGGAATGGTCACACAAGGGTTTGTCCCTTCTGCGAGGACAGTATTTTACTTTTTATCTACGTATTTCTATTACGTCTAAAAAGACGCTATAGGAATGCTCTGATATATGTAGCGTACTTATATGCGCTCGTTTTTACCATTAAATTTTAGGTCAATGACCCTTGGCCTTATGAGTGCTCATAGCCCCCTCCAACAGAGCGTGCGAACGAGGTAACCCCCACATTTTCTGTCTGTTGCTCATATACACCGCTGACTTCTTACTTCAAAAAATCTTATAAATCTGTCTTAGTAAAGAAGCCAACAACAGATTTTAAAAAAAATAGATAATCTATTATAATCTAAGAACTTTTTAGGGCCAATGTCATATTGCTCCTATTTTTAGGGCAACTGTCATATTGCTCCTATTTTTAGGGCCACTGTCATATTGCTCCTATTTTTAGGGCCACTGTCATATTGCTTCTATTTTTAGGGTCACTGTCATCACTGTCATATTGCTCCTATTTTAGCTGCATCAGTGCAACAAGTGAACCGATTCCAGAAGGCCGATTTAGTGACTTCATGCGGATTTCTAAATATAATCACGCCTCTGACTATAAATTACGCGATATGCCTCGCTAAATTGTCTCAAGATATTTAATATGAGGAATGAACGCGAGTCATTTTGGTCAGGTGACCAATAGGTTTGGCTCCCGGTTTCTTTAAGAAATTTCTTTTCGTCGTCTGTTGTAAAGCTTGCTGGAAACACTTATGTTCCGCTAGAATGCGATGATGGTTAAGGCGCTGTAGATATACAATTTTCTGAGGTTCTAAGCAATGTATTTAAGTCTTGGTGTAGGCCCCTATTGTATAAGAAAGAACAAATATTTCGAACACTGTCCAACGCCTTTGAGATAGCTCCCTCTTTTGTCGCAGTGACGATCTTCTCGAAATAGCCCCAACTCAGCTTCGCGGATTGCCAGTCATGTTCCGAAAGCGAAGATTTACAAGCCTAGTCTTTCTTAGGACCCCCATGGCAGTTAAGTCTTCATGGCACACCCCAACCCCTCAGTTGTGCCAATGTGATTTAGTATTTTTTGACTCTGAGTCTCTGACAAAGAGAGGACATTTCCCTGGTGTATCGTGTATGCATTTTTGAAAAATCTCAACAAAAGAATTGATTTTGATTCGAGTCTGTCTTGCAAAACTGTTAGCGTTGAAATCAGCTGCTTTCAAATTTCGTCGACATCAGTTTGTAAAATACGGATAAAATGTTCAACCCCCAGTCTTTTTTCTAAAATTCCCACACTGGATCTGACCTTCGGGCCCACTCATAGGAACCTGCTGCATATTACTTGGTTTAACCAGACACTTATTATAAATTATTATTATTACATAAACAGGTTAAATATATAACCCATTCAAACGCGACCTTCTGGCCTTATGTAACGTCAGAAGTGAGATATAGGTTTTCTTTACACAAAGGAACGTCGGAATTCGGAAACGCCGTAAGTCCGTGATGGAAACAACGAACAGTGATGGGTACTAAACTTTCTTTTAGTTAAGTTAAACTAAAAACTATTATCCAACTAACAAAAATAGTTTAACTAAAGTTGGCAACTGATTTTGGAAATTAGTTAACTAAACTTTTAAAAAAGTAGTTAAACTTTTTCCAACTTTTTCCAACTTTTTCACAATACCAGAGGTTAATAATGCACAGCGTCAGTGACAATTTCACCTTCAAACTATGCAACGTGTACTGTTGTGGTATACAGTTACAGGTGTAGTGCAATTAGTGTATGAATTTCAAAACACAGGCTGTTAATGCTAAAACCATGCAGTGATAATATGTTTTGTTGTTGACACTGTTCAATGTTCATTGTGGAAAAATAGTTGCATATTGCTGATTTTTTAAGTTAAGCATTTTAGTTAGAAACTAAATTATTTTAGTTAAACTATGGTTTTAACTAAACTATTTTTTGGTTAAACTTTATCCTTAACTAAATTTTTTAGTTAAACTAAAAGTTAGCAACTTTTAAGTTAACTATTGCCCATCAATGACAACGAAGAATAATTTCGACACGAAGATCGTAGATCAAAAAGTTCAAATATGCCAGAATGATCGAGCAATTTCCGTCCTTGGACGATTAATATGACGAAGTGACATAGAAGACACGAGCCAACTGCCAATACGTATGGCCGCCGGCATAATTATACCAGCAATGGAGATGAAATTTGTGCACACTCTGAACTTTGGAATATAGCAAGACAATTTCTGTGGCAGAATAGTAGTAATATTTTAGTAGTCACACATGCATAACACCTATGCATGTCTGATGTCAGATTTGAGAGAATTACTCAACATAAGTGTCTAATTAAGAAGACAATGATTTCGTTTATGGTGAAGATTGGACAAGGCGAGGCGAGTGGGTGATGTATGGATGGATGGATTGATGGATAGATGGACGGACTGATGAATGAATGGATGAATGGGTGGATGGCGAATGACTGGGGATGGATCGGTGAATGGATGAATGTTGGAAACTTTGCTATGCGTTGTGACTAGTTCTCTGGGGATATTTGCCTTGGTTGATATTCGAAGATATCTTCTTGCCTCTTTCCCCGTTTCTACGTAGCTATCTCATAGTCTATAAGGTGGTCAGCTATTTTTCTTTACGTTGTTCATCTGAGTTCTCCAAGCACAAGAAAACCATCCTTACGTGTTACACTGGAGAACAGTTTGTTACTTTGATAAGACCCACAAGAATTCGAACCTCGAGTCCAGAGTTAAAAGGCAAACCCATCTGATTTCCGTCAGGCTGCTGCCTCTATTTTACAAAGCCAATGAAAACACCGAATTGAACTGTTGAACAGATTTTCTTCAAATTGTTAAAAACCTTATTCATCAACACTTTCATAAGCACATATCTGAATATATGAGACCAATCTCCTGACGTTCGAACGCTTCCTATCAAGATAAAACAAACTCAGTAAATCGGATTTTCTTCCTTGTTGCTTTGTATGGTTACATTATTCAACTCAAAGCAACGACTACGTTCGATCTGCAGCTCTTGTTACACAATGCAGGAAAAGAGAACAGAAAAACGTTTATCCGAAACTCAAAATTTCACCAAATATGCAGTCAGAAGAAGATGCCTCAGAGAATCAGGAAACTGCGACAGATTCGCAAAACAACCGCGCAAGTTAAAACTGTTTCTAATTTTCTGTAGAAAATAAACTAAATAAACTCGAAAGGAACTTAAAGCTGATTACAATGCAAGCTTTTCCAAGCGCAACTATCACAAAACTTCAAACACACTGTATAACAAAACCAAATCCCATTCGCATAAAACAGTGACTTAGCTATGAACTCGGGTAGTTATGAGTTTGGCGCCTGGGCACTAATCTTCGAAAGAGAACTCAGAACCAGATAATTCATCTGAAACCCAGCTGCAGTTGACCTGAGTGAGCTGGAAGCAGAAATAATGAATTTTTACCACTGGCTTTTAACCCGAATCCATATCGGTCAAATTTAAATAGGCCGAAGTTCATGGAACTAATTCCTTCAATGCTTTCATTTACGGATTTCGGCAAAGTTAGCAATACGAAAAGTGTAGTCTATGTTGAAGAGCGAGATAGGATTTATACGTGATCTCGTGGCTGAATTTAGATGCGAAAATTTGAATGGCTGCGTTACCAGGCTATCAAAAGTAGTCTTCATAATTCATATCATACAGGTCGTAATTTATTTGAAAGCGGCCTGCAAGAAAAACGTGCATAGCATGAGAGAGGAGAAGGTCACCAAATACGAATAAACCCATGCAAAATCAAGTATACAGCAAATCAAAATTATGCCCAATCAAAATCTATCGTGGAAGTTAAAATATGCTCAATGCATTCAAGTAATCTCCAGCTTATCAATATAGAAATCCGATGAATGTAGGCCACTCAGCATTTCAGAATTAGCCTAACTACTAGAGACAGTCGTAGGCTAGGGCCTACTTTGTGACTTCAATTACGGATTATCGGTAGTGTTTATTGCACAGTTCTCACAGGCCTAACTCAATTATTTTCATAGCTGAAGCATAACTCTAAATGAAACAATCGAATTGAGTTAATAAATTACCGGCAAGCTTCTGATAAAAATGACAGTTCTAAATAAACGCTATGTTACAGCGCATGAATATAGCTACAGGCGCATATATCCTACAAGCAAAGAGTGTAAAATCAATGGTTCTTCACACATGAATCAAAATAATTTGTGCTTCATTTGCATGAGCGATCAAGTTGCCTACCAAAGCGAAAACAATAGAATGTATGTAAAATAATGTAAATCTTCGAATGTTTTCATTCAGCACCACATAAAACCTACTCACGGAGAACAGCTTAATAACAGGCGTTTTGTCAAATCAGGTTTGCAAAAACCATGCAGGTTATTGAGACCAGTCACTGTGCCAGAACGTTGCTCTCAATCTAATGGTTGACTTTTTCTACGGACATATTTAACTCTATCGTGCGTTAATCTCATGAGAAACGGTGACAACTTAAAAGCATGCATAGTAATACGAAAACTAGAACTAAAATCAATTATTTTAAGAAAACTTCATTCTGCAGTTACAAAACAGTTCGAATCCTGGGTCACGTGAACACAGCTCATGACAGCTGCGACCTCTGTCGTCTACATTACAAAAGGTCTTCCATGTTTAGCTGCATCGTTACTTTACATTACTCTCTTCCTGTTTAGATCTCATCGAATCGCATGAGCGATCACGCTGCGATGTGATGTCACAGCACCTATTTATCAAGCATTTACATGACGCCTTTTAAAGAATATTTCAATTAGACTATCTAACTGAGGTCGAAAAAAATAAACGAATCATACTACCACCAGCGTCTAAATAAGAAGCCAATTTATTTGGTGGTTAAGATTAGACAAGGTGAAAGCGGTGGTTGAGACCTAGCAGGTGTCCATTATTTGTGGATACACTGAATTTTCCTGCACTTAATAACCAGCTGTGTGTATACTGAAGAGGTCCACTGAATAGAGGAACGCAGAAGGGCAAAACTATCTGCAATAGTCAAGTTCTGTTCCGAAGCATGACCCTAAAGATTCAAAGTCTATGCAACAAGTAGCTGCGCTTTGCCGCAGTTTAATCTCAGACGAAGCAGACTGGTTAGCTGCCAAAGAAATTCAGTCCCTATTTCAATATTTCCCTCGTTAAAGTCTAATGTTTGCGTAAAAAATTGATCCCTTACAGAAAACTTGCTTTCTGGTTAAATTAATATATCTAAAAATCCACCTAACGAAAGAATGACGCAAAGGAAAACGTCGAAAGCAAGAGCGCTTTCTGAAGCTGCGGTCTTTAAACCTGAGTTCAATTTCTCTCTGCTTCTCATAAATAAATAGGCCTATTGATCAGTTGGACTGAAAACGGTGCAAAAAAAGATGCATGTTTCTACAGGCTACTCCAGTATGTGCAACCGACACATATATATCCGCGCTTAGGAATTTCATAGATTAACCTCTACTAACATCAAACGCCACATGATAAACGCACATGAGGAACAACAGCGCTCAATTGCTGCGTAGAGAAAATATCCTGATCCTATACGAAAAAACATTCCGCTAAAAACCGTTTCAAAGCACAAATCAAATGTCGCAACTTCGAAAATGTCAACGATAAATATATACTTTCAAAGACAATTAATGCTCCCTCTTACTCAGACAAAAATAACCATAGACCTAGAAATGGTCTTCGCTCATCAGAGCGGCTAAGGTTAACAAATCAAGCCTAGTCTTATTCCTTGCCGCCCTCTACATCAGCAATCCGAAGATGTGGGCTTCCGACGAATCTCACAACTCGCGTAGATCCTTGGAGAATAAAAAGACAAATATGTGATCTCTGGCGAATAAAACGACAAAACCGCGTCCTCTGGCGAATAAAACGACAAAACCGGAGACACTTTGCAAGTCACCTTTTCCAACTCTGCCTGGACTCTCGCGCCACGCGATGCACGCGTGCAACTGGGTCGCGAGAAGTAAACACAGAAATAACGACCGGTCGATTGGTCGTGCGTGGCGTCCATCTGCTCAATAATCGTCGAGTAAGAGTTGTCGAGTCGTGCGTTGTTGCTATTACTGGCCGTTACGCGAAAGACATATGGCCGTTATTACAGAGATGGCAGACAGCGTCACTATCAGACCAATCGTTGTCCAACCGATGCTCTCCGGAATGTAGCTCAAGACGGCTCGCTGTATAAACACATAACAGACGAAACTTAACCACAATGTATGAATAAGCAACTATATGGCGGCTGTCATATATGAGCCTCAAAATATCGCGACTTAAACGGATTTTGCGGCGACTTTTCCGAGGCTCTGCAAGTAGACGCGGTGACCTTAGCAAGATACACACGTAATCGCAATAGTAGGCTCCAAATTTCTACAGCGCAACTTGGAAACGAAGCGCAGAGCACCAGTTTGTTCACGAGCGCTGAATATATATGCGCACATGCAAATGGCATCAGCTGCGGTCTTAACATACTTCTCGATTGACAGTCCAGCACGCTAGCCATTACACCTATCGAGCACACATGCATGGGAAGAGAACTTTCTATTTCGACTCCATGGCGCGAGGAGAAATTTCCAGGGCGCCAGACTTTGGGTTAAGACTTTGTTAATTAATCTATTAGCCGCCTAGACCAGCGGTTCTTAAAGTGGTGGTCCGCGGACCGGCGCCGGTCCGTGGAGCTCAGACTGTCTAGACTCTAGACAGTCTGAGAGTATAATAAAGGCGATGAGGACGGTGGACGATGAGCAATGAGAGGAGGATGAGGTTGGTAAAGAAGATAGAGGATGGGCGGAGGACACATCGGAGTAAGTGGAAAAGGAATAGTCGTAGAGAAGTAGGAGGACGAAGAGGTGGAAGATAAAAGTGGATTGGAAGAACTGGACTAGAAAAGGTGAGGTCAAAGAAGAAGAAGAAGAAAGAGGACGAGGGACGAGGGACGAGGGACGAGGACGAGGAGGGAGAGGAGAAAGAGGAGAAGATGAAGAAGAAGAAGAAGAAGAAGAAGAAGAAGAAGAAGTAGAAGAAGAATTAGAAGAAGAATACGCGGAGAGTGACGAGGAGGAGGAAGAGGATTAGGAGGAGAAGAAGGAGAAGAAGATTACATGGCGAAATAAGAAAAATGCACGGAGAGTGTCGAGATGGTCATTTGCATGACGATGCGTTTCAGTTGTTGATTAAAATTTCGATGACCATATGATTTGGATGATGACGATGGTCTTACCCATCCCCCTTGATCGGCAATCCACTTGGCGATCTTTTCGATGAGAATGAAGCGGACAATGAACCGAACGACATTCGAGAAGAAGTTGACCAGTCCACGTCGAATGACCACCATGGCCAGTCGATACCCGAAGCAGAGCAGAGTGACCACTCGTCCCCAGCTGATGACCCCATCGTCAAATACCCTAAAACAGAGGAGAGACCACCATGCACGCCTTGCATTTCTCCAGCGTATATCTTAATATTAAATATATACATATTTATTTATGCTTTAATATATCGTAGGAATAACAATGGGTTACAGAAGCATACATGCATATACAAGGATATATGCTACATATATACATGTAAATATACATACATGTATACGCACGTGTGTGTAGTCACTGTAGTGAATCTGTATGTATGCATACATACATACATAAACAAATACATACATACATACATTCATACGTACGCACATACATATACAATATACATCTCATCGAAAAGATAGTAAAGTGCATGTACGTATTTGTACTTATGTAAGCCCGTGCATTGCATTCACACAACTATAAACACATGCAAATTACTATATAAAGAAGTGAACGAATACATAATACACTGTTATTCCTAGCGATCATTTCTAATTAAATCGAATTGAATAAAATTAATTATAGGTCTATGCTATATGATTTAATTACAATATTCAATTATTAATATTATTATTCACAAATTACTGCAGTGTAGTTAAATTATACAAACTTCCGGGCGACTTCAGCGAACAGTTCGTATGCGGTGTCAGGTGTGACGTTAAGGCTCCGTATCATCCGACTGAACTGCGGTCGGTATCTCTCGTTGATGTCATCTCCCACCGCCGCCAACTGCCTCCCGATCTGCGCCAAGGGCCTGTCAATCAATTCCACAAACAAGGGCGCCATGTATACAACTATCTCCATAGATTCAGTTCAGTGCAATGCGACGTAAATGTAAACGTACACGTATGGCCTCGACCATGTAATGTATACTTCAATGTAACGATACTTTTATGTAGCGCCTTAATTAGCTTGTCAACAATCTACACGTAGGAAGAAAAGAACTTGCAATCCATAGTAGACCTATATCTTGAATGGGAACTCACGCATGTAGGCCCTATACTAAAATCAACCATGGCCTTAGCCTTACCTGTACGTTAGGCCTATTACTGTCATTATTTTTGCTGTTGCTGTTTGTAAGGTACTAAAAATACCCTGTATATTAAATGCCTGGATGCATACATCGAAATATATACACACGAATGCAAGAGCAGTGGAGCGTGAACAGAAAGGCATTTGTGCATTTGTGAACTCTGTCAGAGGTCATTATCGAATTGTACTGCATTGTATTGTATTATAATAGTGATTGGTTGACTGGTTCTGTCATTGTTCTGATAGTCTGGCTTATTCACGCATGAACGGCGACATCTTCCTAAATGAAATGATAACCCCTCCCTCCTCTATCGCTCAACCGTACCCTCCGGCAATTATACGAGCCGCGCACATCAATCACAAACCATCGTCGATTTACACCAGCTGCAGCAACCCAGCCATGGTATAGCAACATCAGCAGCAGCAGCAGCTGCGGGATGCTTTGTCAGTTTCGTAACCTACAATTATCCTCTCGGGTCCCATGACGTGTGTCATTCTCGTCAAGACGAGGCACTGACCGAGAATTTCTCACGGAGTGCAAAGGTCAATCCTCAGCCCATCCAACCCCCTATTAGTCGTCTTATAGCGGGATTTTCGCGCTGTGCGGTAGTCAAGTGAATTGAGTGTTGGGCTGTCAACCGCGAGGTCGCGGGTTCAAATCCCCGCCGGGACAGAAGATATTTCATACTCGTGGCTGCCAATGGGGGCAAGCGTAAGGGGACTGCTCTTCTTCTTCTTCGTCTTCTATCGGACTTTTCATTTCGAGATGATTCTCATATCGATTCGGTGACCTTTCGGGTCACGCCCTCTGCGTGTCACTGGTGATCGCTAGACGGTGCATTCGAGAGTAAGACGGTCAGTGAATTGAGTGACAATTGGTCCGTATAACAAAACGAATGACTGATTTAATCACAGCAGAAAATACTTGGATCAAATCAGACAGTCCTTTTCATTCCTTATATCAGACCAGATAGCATCGACACAGAACTCATTTGGCATACGCATTTATAAATATAAATACAGCATATTATTTTCTATATTACGTTCAAACATATATATGTATATATGTATGTATGTGTAATTGTGTGTGTATATGTATATATATGCAAAGGGATTGGTTCTTTCGCATTTTTCTATCCCACCATAGACTTTACGGAAGTCATTAGATTTCGGAGCACAAGTAAGCCTCTCAAGAGACGGGCTGTAGGTATCCGTGTGTACCGAAAGTGAGTTTCGGTGCATACAGGATATGAGTCTCCGTTTATACAGGAAGTGAGTCTCCGCAAAAACCGGAAGTGGTCTCCGTGGACACCGGAAGTAGGTGTCCGTGTATTCAAGAAGTAGTCTTCGTGGAGACAGAAAGTAGGTCTCCATGGGGACAGAAAGTAAGTCTAAGTGAAGACCGGAAGTTAGTTTTCGTGGCAACCGGAAGTGACTCTCTGCTCAGACCGCAGGCGAGTCTCCGCGGTCACCTGAAGTGGTCTTCTGAAATCATCTTCCAAGACTTTAGGCCGGTCTCGTGCGTTTGTATAAGAGACCTCAGAGCGCTCCTCTCCTCTTTAGAGGATTTTCGGTATCTGCTTAAAAGCCCTCTCGACTCGTCCGCTGTAGTCTTTCGTATATACCAAGACATAAGAGGAAATAGAGCGGCTGGCGACGTGTACTCGCTGTGCTCCAGTCCAATCTGACGTCACTTCCGTTTCTTCTTCTAACGAGCCTCTTCTCTTTGGCTACACTCGTTCCCGCTTCGTCGTGATGGAGTGGACTTGACAGTAATTGCATTTTGTGCATCACAAAGAGAGGCAAGGAAGCAAGGAGACCGAGAGAGACATAGAAAGACAGAGGCAGACAAACAGAGAGGTAGGAGGCAGAGGAACAGGATGACAGAGAGCTAGAGGAACTGAGAAGTAGTGAGACGGAGAATGGAGAGGCAGATTAACAGGGAGGCATTGCAAGAAGGCAGATATAGATAGACAGACAGACAGACAGACAGACAGACGGACGGACGGACGGACGGACGGACGGACGGACGGACGGACGGACGGACGGATAGACAGACAGACAGACAGACAGACAGACAGACAGACGGACGGACGGACGGACGGACGGACGGACGGATAGACAGACAGACAGACAGACAGACAGACAGACAGACAGACAGACGGACGGACGGATGGATGGATGGATAGACAGACAGACAGACAGACAGACAGACAGACAGACAGACAGACGGATGGATGGATGGATGGATGGATAGACAGACAGACAGACAGACAGACAGACAGACAGACAGACAGACAGACAGACAGACAGACAGACAGATAGATAGATAGATAGATAGATAGATAGATGGATGGATAGATAGACAGACAGACAGACAGACAGAGACAGACAGAGACAGCAGGCAGAGGTAATGGGAAGGAACGAACACAGAGACAGGGATGCATATAAGTGGGAATTAGAGGAACATGGAAACGGAAAGGCAGAGATACAAAAAACTGAGAGGTCAAAGAAGAAGTCAAGGAAGTAAAAGACTCAGGCGGTAAGGCAGATTGATAGGGAGACAAAAGGACTGTGAATGAATGACAGAGAAGAGCACGGAGAAGCAAAGAAACAAGGAACCAGAAAGACAAACACGAGAAGCAGTGAGACAGAAAAGCGGAGACGGCTTGACAGTCAAATAACTTCTATGCCGCCACTACAATCCTACTCTATCCATCAGTTGATGGTCTCTAACAGACCGTGAGAGCGGAAGACCTGAAGGACCGGCAGCATAAAACTCCTCTTCAGCAACCACTGCTCATTTATGCCAACAAGTCTCAGCTCTTCACAGACTG
The DNA here is from genome assembly GCA_963556255.1 of Allolobophora icterica. Taxonomy (NCBI): domain Eukaryota; kingdom Metazoa; phylum Annelida; class Clitellata; order Crassiclitellata; family Lumbricidae; genus Allolobophora; species Allolobophora icterica. The sequence goes on from OY744617.1 coordinate 24,302,382, forward strand.
CTTGCTTTGTCCGGCTAATGGCGGGTTACTCGTGCGGGCGCACGTCTCGCTCGGCATTCTCCATTCTCAGCCGGACAGCCTCCATTACAAGCACCAGTAATTTGCTAATGCGCACTTGCCAAAGAGTCGCTCCATATACACGCGTCTCTTCAAGTCGACAGGGCGCCGCCAAACGGTGGAATAATTAGTCATATCTCGTGTCCTCTTAAGTGTGCGAGTATACACAGGTGCGCATTTAGAGGTCTTTGCAAACTCAATCGTAGGCGTAGACTCGAACATTTCTAAGCGCTACCTATTAAAACTAAGCGCGTGGTACCATTATACTCACGATCGTTGCGGCAAGTCAGAAGGGGTTGTCCCAAGATTCTGTGTTAAGAGTAAAAATTCCGTTTGTCGGAGGGGAGGACAGAAAGTCTGGTTGTTCTAGTTTGAGTTGAGGCAAATGAAAAGGTAGCGGATAAAAATCATAATTTGGACTGTTAAAATTCCATACCTAATATGAAATTCCGAACATTGAACAAAGAAGAAGAGAAATAATGATGGAGACTAAAACAGTTTAACTGTAGGTCCATTATCTATAACTTGCATATAAATTATATTAAAATTTAAAATTAATTTAACTTTAACAAATTTGCATTGAGTACCGGTAATTACATCAATGACTATTCAAAATATAAAAGAAATAGCAACATTTAAATTTATTTCCTTGGAGATTCTAAAGACACAATGAATCATTTCACTATCTGGTAACTTAAGTCAATCTCAGAACAGTTTAAATTGCGTGTTTTTCTCATATAAAACTGACTTGTATAAGCTATCTTTTCCCCCATTTCTGTCTCAGTCTCAATGTCTGTCTGTCTGTCTGTCTGTCTGTCTGTCTGTCTGTCTGTCTGTCTGTCTGTCTGTCTGTCTGTCTGTCTGTCTGTCTGTCTGTCTGTCTGTCTGTCTGTCTGTCTGTCTGTCTGTCTGTCTGTCTGTCTGTCTGTCTGTCTGTCTGTCTGTCTGTCTGTCTGTCTGTCTGTCTGTCCCATCCTTACCTGTCTGTCTCGTAAAGTCAAAATTTGGGTCCAATCTGTATACAACAGCTTATTCTATGGCTTTGGAATCGGGACACTGAAGCCGATTTTATGACATTGTTTCCTATTATTCTATTATCCCGTTTTTTGATGATCCTATCTTACGCGCCACAAAGCCGTCCGTCTCTTTGATGAAGATTTATGACCAGCAATTTTAATTAAACGAAGATACGGATGTCGCATAGATGCGCATCATAAACTGGTAGTCGGCGTAACATTACGATCGTAAACACCGAACTACAATGGGACGGAAAGATATCAAATAAGCACGACCCAACCATCCACCAACCCACCCACCTACCTACCTACACACACACACACACACACGCACAAACACACACACACACACGCACAAACACACACACACACACAGAGGCACACACACACGCACAAACACACACACAAACACATACACACACAGAGGCACACACACACACCTACACGCACACCTACACACACACACATACACACACACGCAGCATCTGATGCCAATATTCTGATGCCAGTAGCTCAGTATTCCATTCCCTTCCACAACCCTAATCACGTTATTGGCTCTTAACTCGACCAAAGAAGGCTGTTCTAAACTGCATCGACGTCCCATTGGAAGCAATACACTTGGACACGACCTGCGCTAATCCCCAACGGGCCAATACGATCTCCCACCCCGCCCTATACACCGACCGTTTGTCCATCAGCGGGCTTCCTGTCTTTCCAATTCGAAGCCAGATTCATTAGCTTCTACAGCGCCTCGTAAACGCCCGTCTGACTCACCGCTAGCAACGCTTAATGGTCGTAAATGTCGACGAATCATCAATTATTCAGACATCGTTAAGTCCTCCGCCGATACTCCATAAATTTCAGTCTTATGTCATAGGGGCAGTTCACTCCCACCTCAGTCGTCTCTGTACCGACCCTATTCCCTTCTCTCAATTGCCCCTCCTCTCTGTACCACCCCTCTTCCCTTCTCCGCATTGCCCCTCCTCTCTCTACCACCTCACCCCTCTCCGCGTATACAACCTTCCAATTACTATTCGCCTCTATGTAACGCCCCTCCTTTACCGTGTCACCATCTGCGTAACACCATCCCATCCCTATTACCTTCGTTCTATCGCCCCTCCTTTTCCACGTCACCCCCTTCGGCGTAAACTCTCCGATCCGTCTTCCGCTGAACGCTCATCCACCGTCCCCTCTCTCTCGTCCTTTCTATGTAACGCCCCCAGCAGCCGGGTTCAGCATCCGACTCGGAGTTGATTGACGCTTTTCCTCCGCACAGTCGGCATCGTCTGAATTCCCTCGACGCATCAGACAATCAACGTCGAACGGAGTCTCCACTTCGCTGATCGTCCACGCGAATTCCTTCCTCGCAAATGCCTCCCTCCTCCACCTCCACCTCTCCCCGTTCCCTTTCCTCCTACTGCTTGTCGTTGTCCTTGTGCGTCCTTCTCTGTGTCTTCCTGCGTTCTTCCATATGTCCGTCTGTCAGTCGCATTCGACAAATGTTTGTTAATCAGATTCAACGGATGTTTCATTTCGCCCGTGGACAAAAGACAATTACGGACGGACGACGTCAACCAAGGCAAGGAAGGAGAGAGGAAGGAAGATGGAGGGATGGATGGAGGGAGAGGGACAGAGGGAGGGACGGACCAATGGACGAACGGAGAGGGGAGACCAACGCAACGTCGAGTAGTCTCACATCGGCAAAGCGCATGCCGACCCACCACCCCCGCCGTCCACCCACCCACCCACCCGCCCGCCCGCCCCACGCCGTTCACCCACACCAGACGTCGCGTTCCTATCGAGCGCCCAACAGCAACCACCCGAACGACCGAGCGACCGACTCCAGTCAAGAACGCGGACAAAGAACGTCCATCTGATTAAGCCGACCGGAAGTCGCCAGGCGGCGCTATCGTCGACGGTCATTTAATTAATGGATTTTCCGCGGCGTCGGCGGCGGCGGTGTTCTCGTCCAAGTCTCGTCGTCATCTCGCGCGCCAACCGAGCTCCCGCCCGACCGAGCGATAAAAGAGTCGTGCGCCTAATTGATGGATACGCGCTCGGCTGGAGGCGATCGGACGACCCTATAATGATAGGCGGCAAATCCCCCGAAGAGTCGCCGAGAGACGACAATCGTCGGTCGGGCGGCCGGTCCCCCGACCGACCTGACGGAGGAGGGAAGGACGAACGGATGGAAGGCGCTTTTTATCAGCTTTCGGATTTTGATTGATGAGGATTAGAGCGGATGGAGAATTTTCTTTCTGTAATTTCATTGGCGCGCGATATTTCCTGCGACGTATAATACCGGTGACAGCCGCATCAGGTCAATGGCGCTTTTTATCTTATTAAGTCGCAACTCGGGGTATACTGTATCCGCGGTCGGCGTTGTCGTGTCTTGCCGCCGGGATTTATAATACCACCGCGTGCTGGGGCGCGCGTTACGCCCCCTAGTCATTTGCCGCGTTTTCTCCCTCTTCCCGTTGAAGACGATTCCCGGTGAAGCCCGAGATTAAAGTGGCCTTGCGGGGGGACAGTCGCGGGAATTGGGGAGGTCGCGACGCGCTCGGACAATTTATGATTATTGATGCAGTAAGGAATGATCCCCCGGTGATCCGCAACACACTTACTCGACACGACTCTAATCAGTGTTTACTGTCAGAGGTTCGGACTAAGCTGCTCTACGTGATGATATTATGGCGGATTAAACGCTTCATAGAAATCGGATGGACTTGGGGAGGTCAGAGATGCGTGCGTGATGTGTGGATGATTTGTGCAGTTCTATAGTTTGTGCGTCGACGCCAACAGTTATAATTACGATGGACAGAGTAATAAAAAAAACTAGGTATATATGCCAGGAATTATCTACGTGTTATATTGTGAACGTTGGTCGTCTCTAGGGCTGGTAAACAGCTATCATTTCATTTTCTTCGACGTCTGATCAGATTAGAGAAAATGTTACTTCAGCCAAAATTATATTTTGGACTTGATTGTTTAAGGAAAAGCAGATTAGAAGCTTACGACTATACTGGTTCTACTGTAAAGGACAATTGATTGGAATGTTTATGAAAGACGTGTACGATAATGGATTCCAACAGGATTGAAAAGAAAGACGAAAAGTAGCTCAACATAAACAGTCCAATTTCGGCGATTTCTTTTACTTTTGACTAAGTTAAGGAAATAACTGAGTTCCAAAAGAAACATAATTTAATCAGTGTAGGCCTATATGCTTAGTTAGGGCCTATCGTGTAGAGGCTGGGAAAGCAACTAGTATTTGAAGAGAAATCATAGAGATTAATAATGTGTTTTTTTTATTCAGAAAGGATCTACACTGAGATAAATTGTAATATTTAGAGAAAGGATTTGGATATAAGTTTTTAAAAATTAAGTAACTATAATAATGATATAATTATTAGATGATGGTCAGCACTGTGAGAATTGTGTTTTAGAGATCAGTATATAAGAACAATCCAGTGACTGTAGTAAGTAAGATTGAAAGAAAAGAAACGAAACACACCTTGCAACATCAGAACTTAGCCTAATTTTATTCATCGCACAGATAAACAATATGCTCATAAAATAACCAAGACGATAGATTTCAACTGCAAAATGATCGCCAGATTCCCCAAAACAATTAAGTGAGCAATTAACTCTGTACATCCACCAACATTGCAACAACCATACAACCTCAAAATATTAGCCACCAACTACACGGCCACAGAACATTAGCCACCACAGTTACATATATCCACAAAACATTAGCCACCATCTACATAGCCACAGAACATTAGCCATCAACTACATAGTCATAAAGCCATAAAACATACAAGAAACTACACAGCAGGAGATACAACCCTGTATTAGAAACTGCAGCTACGGAACCTATAATTCCCAAAAAGAATGCCAATACATATTTAACGTATGCAAGGCGCACATCAGAAACTACAGCCGAAAACTTGAAGTCAACCTCTAAAATATATCAACAATATTCATCACTATATACACTCTTCCGTCTGCATGGTGTGAGTCTGATCTTGAATGGGAGCTATATAAATTCCGAGTGATTGATTGAAATAATACCACAGTCTTAACAGTCAACAACACAAATTATAGCACTGCACTATACTTGCTGATTGAAAACATAATATTTCAACGCCTATGAGAGAGTTCTGCAGGTGCTCTGCAGCTATGGTAATGCTCATAATTGTGTATACACAATTACACATGCATATAGAACGACGAAGCTGATTATTATAACCGCTCGATTCATTGACTGGTTAAAGGGACTGTATGGTTATGTAGTTTAAGCGAAAGCAAAAGAAAGGTGTCGCTAAGCAAAGCGCGGATTAACGCGTTACGTAACACGCTATATAGGATTGGGACACGTAGCCGATTGGTTGACAGCTCGCTCTGTTACGCGGAGAGTATCGGTTTGATCCTCTCCACTTAGACGGTTACTGTATATAGGGCCTTGAGCAAGTACTTTATCCACAATAGCTCAGCGCCATCGATTGGTGTTTGGTCATTAAATGGTGGCGCTGAATAAAAGAAGCGTGGTTTCCATGCATCCTCATACGCTGGTTCTCATCTATATGGAATTCAGTATAAAAGAGCTTTGCGGAACCATTCTCTTCTTCTGTAGACCTATAATCTCGCAAAGAGGTGAACACATCTTTTTCCAGCTGCCACAGCTTTTGGGGTGAATTTCTAATTTATCAAGACTTAAAAGTATTTTATAAATATAAAAATCTAATAACGATAAATATAAGATGATGATGGTGGTGAATGGTGGTGGTGATGATGATGGAGATGATGATGATGATGATGATGATGATGATGATGATGATGATGATGATGATGATGATGATGATGATGGTGATGGTGATGGTGATGGTGATGGTTGTGGTGATGACGATGACGATGACGATGACGATGACGACGAAGACGACGAAGATGATGAAGATGATGATGATGAAGATGACGATGACGATGACGAGATGATGATGATGATGATGATGACAGAAATGCGAATAATTCCAGACAGCTGAGATCGACAGAGATACAGAAAGATACATGCAGATGATAGTGGTGGTGATGATGATGATGATGATGATGATGATGATGATGATGATGATGATGATGATGATGATGATGATGATGATGATGATGATGATGATGATGATGACTTTTGGGAGGAGCAAAGTATATGAGAGAAATATAAGCTATCGGGTACAAAGCAGACTGGAAAAAGGCGATGTGCTTGATTGATTAGCGGAAATCTGATAAGGCATCCGCATTATATGGGCGGATGAAAACCAGCCGCGGGACGCAACCACTCGCTCTGCAGCTTTTGGGGATCTGATGGTCCCTAGCTCGCATGCATATCACAACTGCGGCAATTGATGCTTTTCGTGCATTTCACCATTCATACTTTTTTATACAATATTCCGCTACAAGTCAGAACTCAAACAATACAGGCAGCTCAGTGCATAGTATTCACAGCTCATCTAAAGTCGTATAGCTCTTAGTTCTCTAATATAACAATACTTCGAGAGACTCAGAAAAAGGCGCTACATCAACAGTCACAAAGTGCACATACATACATACATACATACATACATACATACATACATACATACATACATACATACATGCATGCATGCATGCATGCATGCATGCATGCATGCATGCATGCATGCATGCATACATACATACATACATACATACATACATACATACATACATACATACATACATACATACATACATACATACATACATACATACATACATACATACATACATACATACATACATACATACATACATACATACATACATACATACATACATACATACATACATACATACATACATACATACATACATACATACATACATACATACATACATACATACATACATACATACATACATACATACATACATACATACATACATACATACATACATACATACATACATACATACATACATACATACATACATACATACATACATACATACATACATACATACATACATACATACATAATACCCCTGTTGCCTAAGAATAGTTCGCTTGTTTTTTATAAGTTACTTAAGTCCAGTTTATATTACCGTGGTTGGGCTGGGAGCGCTTCTGGGTAGGTAACTTGAGGGGCGCTATATTAAATTTTTTAAATGAACGAATGAATGAATGAATGAATGAATAACACAAACATACATAAATGCATACATACATACGCACAATCTAAGAGTCCCATAAGCACAGCGCTTCAATCTCTGCATATACAAGAAGCGGTCATAAGTCACGCAACACATCATGCAGAGAATGGACGACATTATGTATGAGATAGACTGGTAGTATATATATATATATGTATATATATATAAAATTATATATGCCAAGCTATAGCGGTATACCTCTCCTTCTTCAACTCTCCGTCTCGGGTTCGAATCCGGAGTCTATCATGCATGTATACATTTAATAGTGCACATCGCACTGTTGAATGGTGAGTATAACCTCACTGCATGGAGATCACGATCTCCGAGATGAATGCCTCTCTATTATAGATCCAACTGACCACTGTCCAGTAGACATGTGATCACTGTAGAAACAGCCATGCCTTAGTACCAGGCATGCAGTGCCAGTCCCAAGCCTGGATGAAGGAGGAGGGGCGACGCTAACGCTCTTTATTATCACACTTTATTATGACTGATGTGCTTCACTGGCTTCCTGTTGCCTCCCGCATCCAATACAAGGTCCTTCTCCTGGTCTCTAGGACTCAACTTGGAAAAGCTCTTAAAAATACCTCTGTGACCTAATGCGTAAACCTCTATCTGCTCTCGTCCCGTCCTCTTCGGTCTGCGGACCGCCTTGATCTACTTGTCCCTCGCGCAAGGATTTCGAAGGCTCAGCATCGTGCTTTTGCCATCCTTGCCCCTTCCCTATGACGGGCTAATGACCTGCCCCCTCACTCCGTAGCACTATATTGCTTGGGAACTCGCCCTCTTCTCTCCGCTGCCTAAAGACCTTTCTTTCCCCTCGGGGCCGACACGCTGGGAGCGCCTCTGAATAGTCTATACTGGTAGAGGCGCTTTATAAATAATCATGTGAACTGAGTTTTGTGTACAGTCTTGCAGTGCGAGATATTGGCGTATATATTTAGTGCGCTTACTTTAGTTTCACGTGTATATGTATATATGATAGATGTATAACGTTTAGTCTTAGTGACACGCGCGGCCGGCCGATATCGGCAGCGGCGCGCTATATGTATATTATTAGAGTTCGCTTAGGCGCACAGAAGACAGGTGTGTCAAGAGGCGCGAAGAATTATGCTGACTAGAGAAGTTTGAATTCGTGTGTTCGCTGTAGTATACAGTGTGGCTGACTAGTTGAGTTGTAATCGAATTGAGTTCTGTCTGTTTGTTTCTTATTAAACTAAAAGATATTAAACTGTGTTGGTGATTAATTCAGGTTAATCTACACAGTAGAAAATAAAGCTACTTAGGGCCTATACGTAGAATTAGTGTTCAAAAGGTGAACGTTAAATAGGCGTTAAGTACGAAGAGAACAAGGATTTAATCAGAAGGATTGTCAACGGAAGGATTGGGTTGACAAATCATATAAGATAAGATAAGTGTCGTTAAACTGAAACTACAACTCTTTCAACTATAATAGCATACACCATGAAGATTGAACAGAAATGAAGAGAACTTGTCATGGATATGTTTTAACAGAGACAACAAAGAAGGTGTCTTATAACACTAGTTTTCAGCTGCCTGCTCTGTTCATGTGATTGTGTGGCACGGTGGGCTTTTCGGTAGCGCGCTATGTATGCAATCCTATTTGTTTCAGAGACAAAGTGTGAGTATATATATATATGACAGACAATAGACAGAGAGAAAGCCAGACAGAAAAAGACCGACAAAGACAGAGGTAAAAAGGGAGACAGAGACAGACTGAGGGTAACAGACAAAGACAGAGGTAAACAGGGAGACAGAGACAGACAGAGGGAAACAAAGAGAGAGGTAAATAGGGAGACAGAGACAGACAGAGGGAAACAGACAAAGAGAGAGATAAATAGGGAGAAAGAGACGGACGGACAGACAGACAGTCAGAGTGAAACAGATAAAGACAAAGTCACAGAGGGATACAGACACAGAAATGTGAAGACAGATCAAAACAGACTGACGCGATAAATGCACGCATATTTAGTGATCTGTACATATCCGTGTTCCTTACACATCTATCAGTTTGCACCCATCGTCATCGAATCCATGCAAATGCGCAACATAAATTAATAAACGTAATCTCAGATCTTGAGTCTCAGACAAGGAAATAACGCCTTGGATGCACGAAGCCATACAGTGGACTTCATGGGAAGAATTTGTCAATTCATCTGCCATCCTTTAAGATAGAGAATTCCAAAACTGTATTTCGTTCTTTGCAATAAAGAGTAAATAAAAAATAAATATTAAAATAATCGAGAAATCTAAGGCGTAAATCGAAAGCCAGATTTACAAGACTGTCTGACTTTCTGTCTTCCTGTCTTACTGTCTGTCTTACTCTCTGTCTGTCTGTCTGTCTGTCCATCCGTTTGTCTGTCCATCCGTCCGTCCGTCCGTCCGTCTGTCTGTCTGTCTGTCTGTCTGTCTGTCTGTCTGTCTGTCTGTCTGTCTGTCTGTCTGTCTGTCTGTCAAAATGTACGAATGCTAATTCGTTTTCCATGCAGCGTGTTCACAAGATATCGGAGAAGTGAGAAGTGGCCAACTGACACGGCTAGATCTCAGCAGTAGCATTCAACTAATTAGAAAAAAATGACAGGAAAATTCATAGAACAACATCGTTACGAATTTATTAGACTCAGCGTAAAGATATTCCTCGTCAAAGCAGTTTCCGCTATAGATCAAAACCGATCGCCGCACAAAGAACGCCGCCATCTTGATAATAATAATAATCATATTATAATATCCGTCATAGACTGCAATCGCCGTGGCTGCGCTGGCAGCAGCGTCAATTCGTCTCGCGCGTTTCCGACGTTATTCGAGTGGGAGATTTTTGCAACACCCGGTAGAGATAGAACCAATTGAGCGACTGAATTGAACAAAGAAGATATATCTCATCCGGTAATATCCGAAAAAATCCGTCATAGCAATCCGATTCGAAACAGATTTGACACAAAGAAACCGTAGAAGCGATCAGCCTACCTACTCGGTCGAGCGCCATTCTCGTTGTATGGCGCGGCGCCCAGTCTCCGAGACATCGGATCGATGCGCCCGGGCTGAGTCAGCGCACGGCGTCTGCTATTGGTCAGTGCCCGACGCTGACTGTCCACGCATAAGCAGCACTGACCATCATTGACCAGTGCTGATGAGTCGCCGTATTGATCGGCTTATGGTCGTTAACGTGCTTATTGATCGCTTACTCTAAACGTCCGTCTCGTGTTATGACTGACGTTCTTTGTCTGCTGCTAAGAATCCTTTCTCACACGGAGCCGCTCTCAGACGATTGGTCGGCGCCGCCGGCCAATCAGAAACGTCGCTGATTGGCTACGTCTGTTCTAGGCAATTCCCGCGAAATCAAGTTCCTGTTATCTGATTCCCGGGAAGTGCAGCTCTCGGCTCCGGCATATACATCGCGGTGGTTAATGGTAATGCCACCTAGCGTCGAGATGACGAACAAGGCAGGGCCTGTCAGTCATCGATGCCGTTGGCCAATAGGAAAGTTTTGTCACCTCCCCTTGTGTTAGTGTCAATGGTTGTCTCCCGTGATCATCACCTGTTCTCCAAATTCCACAATTGGCATCGACTACCATGCAGCATCTCGAATCCACATTAAGTTACACTGAAATCTCGAGGCTTCTGATTGGTCGACATGCGTCAACAAATCAGGCATGACTTTGAGGATAGCCCCGCCCCTCCGTCACCTTAGCAACCATCAACAGATTGTCGGAATGGGATTGGCCAATAATGAAGTCAACCATCGGTTGCATGGAACCAGTGGAACTGAGGCAATGGAACCAGTGCAACTGAGGCAATTGATCCGTTAAACGGATTGCCACACTTATTGCACAGACGAAAACTGATTTCTAGGATTTCCAGCTTCACATAATATCTCGTCAATGGCGTCAAATATTGGATTTTCTAAAGCGACGACGGCCTTTCATCCTCAGCGCTCTGGGTTCAAATCCCAGCGCGTCGTACGAAATCAATGAACTATTGCCTAGCCACGTTATCCCTGGGGAGAGTTTGTATGCAGGCCGCTGTATACGTCACTTATATAATACGTGCCTTTCAGAGGATCTTGAAAGACATTTCACAAAAGTTCAGATACAAACTTATATAGAATTGTACATAAACAAATATACAATTGTATATAAGTTTGTATCTGAACTTTTGTGAAATGTCTTTCAAGATCCTCTGAAAGGAGCCTATATACATACATACATACATACATATATACATACATACATACATACATACATACCCACACCTTGGGTTTACCAAGATCTTGGGTTTTTCATCCGATCGTGGGAAATGGAGTTTTCCTGGAGATCTTCAGTTTTTTACTTTGGTTTTTTACATACATACATACATACATACATACATACATACATACATACATACATACATACATACATACATACATACATACATACATACATACATACATACATACATACATACATACATACATACATACATACATACATACATACATACATACATACATACATACATACATACATACATACATACATACATACATACATACATACATACATACATACATACATACATACATACATACATACATACATACATACATACATACATACATACATACATACATACATACATACATTCATACATTCATACATACATACATACATACATACATACATACATACATACATACATACATACATACATACATACATACATACATGCATGCATACACATTCATACAACGTCTTTCAAAACATCCTGCATGGTCTACTCCTGCATCTAGCAATACGAGAGCATCTTGATTTAAAATCAATTCTATGCCTCACAAGTGCGTCGTTTGTAGAGATGTGTGCCGATGTTCGGCTAATACGATCGCACTTGGGAATTTCGGCACACATTCAGCAAACAGTTCAACAACATTTTAAAACCAATTGCTTAGATCAATGAGGCAGTCATTCGGGCAACGCTTTTATGTGGCACTTGCAAAAATAGATGAGTGTATCGGCTGCCGAGGACTTTCGAACCATTTGCGGTCTTTTAGAACTGTGAAGGCGGTGCGTTTTTTAGAACGAGAAACCTTTTCCCTTGAGAGAAAGTCCTAAGTTCAGCAGGAGCATCTACCGAAGCGCACAGTATAGCCATGTCCTTGAGCGCATTGGGCGTGGCGACATACTCTGCTCCAACTAATAACCCTAGTCACCTCAGATCTACCGTCGCCTCGGCTCCGTTTTAATCACGGTCAGGGATTAGATGAACGTTGCCCGCCGTCAGTTCACCGATGGGTCGGACGGATGGAGGAGGGGGAGACAGGCATCAGACGGTGCCTGCTGCTGTAGCTGAGATGAGGATGGAGTCGCCCTGACGATGATGAATCTCCCATCAATCCATAATTGCACCGGCCAGGCGGAAACGACGTCAAAAGGGAATGTTATCGCGATGGAAAACGTTCGCGGCCGAATCTATTGGCACGGCCGACCAACCCGACCGACTGACCGGCCGACCGACAGACAGACAGACGGCTAAGTGGCAGATGGTAGGACGATAATGGAGGAAAACACCGATCGCGCCGTATTGACTTTTGCCATGGCGCGTCTGTACAGGAAACTTCTGTCGGTGAAAATAATTTCATCTGCGGCGAACGAGCGGCAGGAAGAAGGCGAGGAGATATTATATGCAGTATACAAAAGACGAAGGAACAGAAGAGGGTGGACTCAATAGAAATATATATATATATATGGATGCAGGTGAAAAAGGCTTTTGTGTGTAAGAAATAACAAAGAATGCATTGCATATTTACAGGTCTTATATATATATATATATATATATATATATATATATATATATATGCACCTGTTATGCTACGTGAAACTATATATATATATATATATATATATATATATATATATATATATATATATATATATATATATGAACTGTAGAACAATATTATTATAGAACTCGTATATATAAATAGGCCTATGGGTCGTACTGTTCTTTGTAAATATTCAGACACAAAGATATTTCTATGGTGAAAGAATGGATACCTATCCAATTACATACTTACAGACACATGCAATGTTTAACTCCGACACTTTGCGAATGATATGATCTCATATATTCATAATCTTTGAATAGCGAACATCTCTCTATTCGTCTGTGCCTATGGATTTGCTCGTATAAGGCTGCTCTGTGGTATACGTGTTTTAGCTAATGCTGAAATTCATTAAGTTATTTGCTTGCTGCCATTGTGTATACTAAGCTCTGAAAGAGATAAAAGCGGCGAAGAAGAAGAAGAAGAAGAAGAAGAAGAAGAAGAAGAAGAAGAAGAAGAAGAAGAAGAAAAAGAAGAAGAAGAAGAAAAAAGAAGAAGAAGAAGAGGAAGAGGAATAGGAAGAGGAAGAGGAAGAGGAAGAGGAAGAAGAGGAAGAGGAAGAGGAAGAGGAAGAGGAAGAGGAAGAAGAAGAAGAAGAAGAAGAAGAAGAAGAAGAAGAAGAAGAAAAGAAGAAGAATCATTGAATTATTTCTAAGTGGCTGACAATCCCAGAAGTGTAAAGAGTAATATAAGGCATTTCTTTGTCCACTCAAAAGAAAAAGGTCATTCAGTACATAACCCCAGAAACAATCACTGACATAAGTATTCGCTTAATTTTTCTTAACCTCGGCATATGTGGGTCAGTCCTGCCCACTTTCCCTCGCCGCCAGGTCTAATTCCCAACTGAAATTGTACGGTTTATGTAACTCTTGCAGCTGACTCCCCAGAGGGCCCAAGTGAAGCCCAAATCTTGAAATAAATTTCCGACTTCGTACCTCTAACCTTTCTACTGACAATAATGCTGCACAATAGCCATGTACTAAAGCAGGGGTCTCAAACTCAAAGTACCCCAAGGGCCAAATGAAGACCAGTATGTGAGCTTGCGGGCCGCATAAGTGAATGATCCTATTCATTCAGTGACACAAGTGACAAAGTAATAGGCAGAAATTATGAAATAAAGAGTAGCACTGTATTTTGTTGAAGGCTAATATATTTTCTTTTCTAAAAACCTAAAATTAATACATAAGGACCTACTTTTAGTAATTTTAGTCAGTTTCTTTGGCTACTTAACTGGCAGGATTTTGCCTCAATATTAAGATTGATATCCTGAGATGAAAGCAATCTAAGAGACGCCTGTAGACGTTCATCAGTAAGCCTTGACCATGGCTTCATAATTCAACAGATTTATAATTCTTCATGAAAGAGAATAACTCTTTTCCTCACAGAAAAAGTGAATAAATGGGGAAATTCTTCCCTCGAAAGAAATTTGTAGAATTCTGGAATTCCAACATCCTTATACTTTTGCTAGAAACGAAGTGAATTGCCCATGTTTCAGTCCTCGTGCACGTGAAAAATTGACGGTTTTAACAAACATACATATTTTATTGTTTGGCAAATCCAGCTTTAAGTTGCTGGACTTTTTCTTTGCCTGTGATAGCGTCATATTTCTCGCAATGCATAGTGTCATAGCGCCGACGCACGTTGTACTCCTCCAGAACAGCAATTGTTCGTTGACAAATAAGACACTGAATTTTATCGTTTACCTCCATAAAAAATATAAGTTCCCCCATTTCTCTTGGAATAATCTTTTTTCTTCCACAACTTTTCTTTCCTTACACTCTGAAGTCATTTTGATGGGTTTAATAAACTTTAATTTTGAATGATAATGAAAATGCTTAGTAAATCACTTCCGATCAAGATGGCGGTATAACATGAGACCATTATCCAAAGATTTTAAGATGGAACAAGATGACCTAATGATGACAAAAGTGCGAATCTAGGGTGCGCAAAAGGGCTCTGATCTATCCACGGGTAAAACAACGAAAAGTTCCTATACCTACCATGTTAAAATCCATCAGTTAAGAGTCGGGGAAACTCCAGGTTCTTCGTTTTTAGTTGTTACCATCTACGTGGTGGTTGCCATGCGGTGATAATTGTAGGTGTTATTAAAATGATCCAAAACGAGAAAATGCAACGCGGTTGATTTGACAAGCATCAAAAATATATAAAGTTGGATTAAGTACTACCAATAAAAATTCTATATGATTTGGCAATTACGATATTTTTCGTATAAAATGACTCAACTGATGGGTTTTAACACGGTAGGTATAGGGTGTTTGCGTTGTTTTACCCATAAATGGACCAGAAACCCTTGCGGTTTTATCAGAATGCATCACCCGCCTTATATTAGCTTAGCACTACGCAAGCCAAATTACGGTAAGTGGGCCATCTTGTTCACTTATTAAAATCTTTGTCATCACTGATGTGTATTAATACATATCAGTGTTTGCTATTAACACGAGAGAGACCATCGAGCATACTTTTTAGAGAGTCACGGAGTGAGTCAAAAACATATCATAGAGCTTTATCATTATTATTAATAAAAAGTAGAATTATAGACTTTCACTGTGAAATAATTTAAGAAATTCTGAAGGCCGTCGCGGGCCACAAAAAAGGACTTCGCGGGCCGCATGCGGCCCGCGGGCCGCGTGTTTGAGACCACTGTACTAAAGGGTTAGCGCATGCGTTTACTGCAGAGATGGCTGAATTTCAGCAAAGAACTCTTTGGCGTCAATCGTCTTTGTTATGAGGGCGTTGTTAAACATTATCAAACAGCGATGGAGGCGACGGGAGACAAACTCTGTTAACATCAACTTAATTAATTAATCAAACTCTTTTGATAGATCATTAAGGTATATTATAATTGATAATTGCCATTCAGTTATATAGATGAATTGGGAAGTCTGTATACATTGAGCAGGATACCTTTGCAATTCAAAAATATAGACAGTAACCCTTGCACTGTCTAAGAGGCCCACAATATTTACACTTAATTAGATAGTTACATAAAATTACACATACACTCACAGCTACATTCGCCCATCCACACACACAAACACCCCCCCCCCACACACACACACACACAAACACACACACAAACACACACACACACATACCCACACACTTACACACACAAAAACACACACACACAAACACACACACATATTGGGAACAATAAATCATATACAGGGAATTAACGAACTGAAATAAAGAGCTTCGGATATAATTATAGCTAAAAGACTATATTGTGTTGGTAGGCTTATACATGTATATGTATTTCTATATATATATGATATGTATAGATGTGGACGTATTTGCTTTATCGGAAGTTCATTTGTTTCGATAGCGAAGAATCGGAACCTCTGGCATTGTCGGCATATAATTCCTCGAATTAATTAATCTCTCCGGTCGGCTCCGGTTCTCACAATAGGGAGCCACAAAATTCCATAAATAAACCAAGTCTTAGCAGCTTTCATTAATGTTCGGAAGCGAATCGCATGCACACTTCGAGGCATTAATAATAACAGTCGCGTCTTGATTAAAACTCAGGCGACAATAGTTACGCCTCATCAGAGAGCGAATGTATAGGGAGAGGAACTGTTGTTGCTCTGCTAAACGCACTAATCAACCCCATGAAAACGCAAGCAATGCCTTCGATGGAGCGTGTAACATTTGTATGGAGGCAAAGCAGGTTGAACGGATGGATTTAGGAATCGTACGATTAAGAAGCCCGTATAGCTGTCACATAAACAACCTCTGTTTGTTTCCATATCATTAACCAAAATGGCCTCATAGGCATGCATGATTATAGCGTATACATCTTTAGAATCGCACTTAATAATATGTACGTACCGGTATATGATTGGATACACACACACACACACACACACACACACACACACACACACACACACACACACGCACGCACGCACGCACGCACGCACACACACACACACACACACACGCGCGCACGCACACACACACACACATATATATACATATGTACGAAAACATACAGATGAGCGGGTTATACGTACACATATATTATACATATATAGTTAAAACGAACAGAAATCTTACATGGCCCCCTATGAGTCTCAGTCTCAGTGCATGGTCTGGCACCTCGCTGATTGCTATATATAGGCCATAAATATGTGCTATATATAGACTTCAATTTATGAATTAATTAATGTATGTATGTAAGTATTTGTGTAAGTATAAATGTATGTATGTATGTATGTATGTATGTATGTATGTATGTATGTATGTATGTATGTATGCATGTATGCATGTATGTATGTATGTGTGTATGTATGTATGTGTGTATGTATGTATGTGTGTATGTATGTATGTATGTATGTCTGCATGTGTATATGTATGTATGTGTGTATGTATGTATGTATGTATGTATGTATGTCTGCATGTGTTCGATTTGAGCATAATCTTTTACCAGCAACATTTAAAGACTACTTCATAGCGGGGACGCAGATTCATACACATCGTACAAGGAATGCTGCTGCACTTCGACCCATTAAAGCACGCACAAATACCCGGGTATATAGCATAAAATTCTTTGGACCGAACCTTTGGAATGGGATACCTCCCATTGTGCGTCATTCTGCTAACGTCCATTTATTCAAAGCCCGACTGAGAGAGTTTTTGTTGAAGGATGATTGAACCACCCCATTCATTAGGACTACGACGGGTCTGGGGGGCACACGTCCGCATCTGGGCCCTAACTTAACCTACTTACTTTTTGTTTGTGAGTGGGATAGTTAAGTTTAGTTAAGCTTTTTCATATGCCTTATTTTTTTTATTAATAACTCGCCTCCCTCCTATAGGCTTCTCCTGCTATTGGAATACTGGGATGTTACCTGTAACCTAGGAGGAAGCAACTCTAACCTCGACAGTCTCTTGGACATCGTAACGGAACCAAGTAGGTGTCCCCACTCAGCGGGATTTTCCTTCCCTTGGGGGTCACCTTTTGCGACCAGAGACGTGAATTCTTTGTGCTGTATGTTTGCTTGTTGTTTGTACAAACGTTATTTGGAAGCAATAAAAATCTTTGAATTGAATTGAATTGAAAGTATATGTATGTATGTGTGTATGTATGTATGTATGTATGTATGACTGTATGTGTGTATGTATATGTGTCTGTATATATAAATCAACTTATCATTATCTATATATGGCTTATTGTTGCTGTTGAATTATTTCTAAGTGGCTGTCAATCCCAGAAGTGCGAAGAGTAATATAAAGCATTTCTTTGTCTGCACAGAAGAAAAAGTTCATTCAGTGCAGATTTTCTTATTGTATTCGACTGTCGCACGTCTTATGATAAGATTTATGTTGAAAACTGGATGAATTTGCACCGGAAACTTACACATATAACTTTAGGTATTGCACGCAGGCAACAGACACAAAAAGAGATTAGAAAATATTAATTAATTCCCATCATTCTCGATAGTGTAGTGGTTAGCGTGCTGGACTGTCAGTCGAGAGATCGGGGTTCAAATCCCCGCTATAGGGCAGAGATTTCTTCTGTATATTTACGCTCATATATAGCCAACTCAGTTATTGAGTACGATGTCCCTACAGTGTAGGTGCATGGGAAAATGAGATTTTGAGGGAGAG